>PVIU01011760.1:22933-63384 GCA_004026605.1 Ondatra zibethicus | reverse complement strand
TCCTTAGCAATCAGGGAAATGCAGATCAAAACAACTTTGAGATACCATCTTACACCTGTCAGAATGGCCAAAATCAAAAACACCAACGATTCCCTATGCTGGAGAGGATGTGGAGTAAGGGGAACTCTCATCCATTGCTGGTGGGAATGCAAACTTGTGCAACCACTTTGGAAATCAGTGTGGCGGTTTCTCAGGAAATAGGGGAGTTAGTTTTATCCCACTTCCTAATCCACAGTGCAAGATAGATGGTGATAGTGAGTAAAGGGGGGAAAGAATGCAAACAGGATAGAAACAAATATCTACATAGAATCTCCTAAAACGTCTGAGTAGATATCTATATATGTTGGTCAAGAGAAGATATATCCCTAAACAAGACTGAAGAGTTTCCCTATATCCATAGGTAAAGGCTTTTCCCAAACAGAGGAAGAAATTTCTTCACCCATACAAATATTAATCTAAACCTCTCTTGGAAAATGAATATAAGGATTCAATTTGTATCAGGCAAAAGTCTCATTCAAACATGAACGGTAATATTCTTCCAGTGAAAGAAAA
Organism: Ondatra zibethicus; assembly: GCA_004026605.1. Taxonomy (NCBI): domain Eukaryota; kingdom Metazoa; phylum Chordata; class Mammalia; order Rodentia; family Cricetidae; genus Ondatra; species Ondatra zibethicus. Next base: position 62,832 of record PVIU01011760.1, on the reverse strand, counting down.
TCTTTTGAAATTTATCACCTCTATACATGCCTGAAAAGAAATGCTGAAAACAATTCTCCAAGTTGAAAGGAATAAAGACATAGTAGAACACAATTAAAAATGAGAATATTATGAATATTATGTCTATCTTTTTGATTAATCACACTGAAGGTAAACAGTATAAATTTGTACCTCAATTATGTATAGTAACTGAAGAGAAAGAAAAAGCAGGTGAACCTTTGGGGCCAGAAAGATGCTCACATTACATGTATGTATGTACATAGGCTGAAAATGATGACATGAAAAAAAAACCTTCAGCAATAGATACCAGAGATGACAAGAGTGGTTGTAATTTTATCAAATAAAATAAATATTTGATATGACACTCTCTTATGAAACTCTCTAAACAGACATTGGTAACTAGAAAATACACAAAATCCAAATAACTAATAACCCAAATAAACATAGTAGGAGGGTACAATACCACAGTTTTAATGAAGGCTAAAATATGTATGGAAAGAAAACAATAAAATAATAGTGTGTTGAAAACATAATGGATCAAATGGACACTGCAGCTACATATATACAATATATACATGTATATATGTGTGTGTGTATAATCACACACACACACACACACACACACACACACACGATTTACATTCAAGTACAATTGTACACTGAGTATTCTCCAGGACAGAATACATGGAAGAATATCAGAAAAATGTCAGCAACTTTAAATATTGAAATGAAGGCAAGTATCCCTTCATAAAACAAAGGATTGAACTTACAAGAATAAAATGGAAAACTTTTATTATATATGCAAATTACATATTGCACTCCTGAGTTAACAATAAATAAAAGAAGAAATAAGCAGCGGATTTATATCTTGAGATTATTACTACATTTTTAATATTAACAGAGATATTGCTGAGGAAAGTAAATAGTGTTAAATGCTTAAATTTCCTTTTTTCTTTTATTTATTTTCTTTTTCTTTTTTATTAAGATTTTTTAATACAATCTTTTCTCATTTTACATAGATATCCCTGTCCCCACTCCTTTCCCTCCCTTACCCTTTTCTCTAACCCCATCCACACCTCATTAACAGTAAGGCTTCACATGAGAAGTCAACAAAGTCTGACCTTTGACTTTGATGCAAGAAATGCCCCCCCATATCTATGCTAAGCAAGGTATCCCTCCAAGAGAATTTGCTATAAGATGCCTATTCAAGCACTAGGAATAAATCCTAGTCCCACTGTCAGTCACCCCACAGACTGCTCAAGCCCCACAACTGACCCCCACATTCAGTGGGCCTAATTTGGTCCTATGCAGGTTCCCCCACTATCAGTACAGATCAGTGAGCTCTCACTAGGTCAGGTCAGCTGTTTCTGTGGGTATCACCATCATGGTCTTGACCTCTTTACTCATTATTGTTTCTCCCTTTTTTGGAACGGTCTCCAAGTGCTTCACTGTAGATCTCTGTATCTTCTACCATCAGTTGCTGGGTGAAGATTCTATGATGATAATTAAGGTATTACTGGTGAAGGCCCGTTTAGATATTTGTCACTGTTGCTTAGCGTCTTAGCTGGGGTCATCCTTGTGGATTTCTGGGACTTTCCCTAGTGCCATGTTTATTGCTAGCCCTTTGATGGCTCCATCAATAAAGATAACTCTTTCCTTGCTCTCTCTGTCTTTACTTCTTCTTGAGTAACCGATTTCATCATGTTCATGTCGTCCCACCTCACCTTTCCTCCTACTCACTTCCACCCTCCCCTCCCACACTACCAATCTGTTCAGAAGATCTTTTCTGTTTCCCCTTCCTAGGGGATCTATGTATGTCCCTCTTAGGGTTCTCCTTGTTCCCGAGCTTCTCTGGGATCTGGACTACAGGCTGGTTATCCTTTGCTTTATGTCTAATATCCACTTATGAGTGAGTACATACCATGTTTGTCCATTTGGGTCTGGGTTATGTATTTTTTCTATTCCTATCTATTTGCATGCAAATTTTAAGATGCCCTTGCTTTTTACTTCTGAGTAGGACTCTATTGTGTAAATGCCATATTTCCTTTATCCATTCTTTGATTGAAGGGCACCTAGAGTTTTTCCAGGTTCTGGTTATTATGAATAATGTTGCTATGAACACAGTTGGGTAAGTGTCCTTGTGGTATGAGTGTGTATCCTTTGGGTATATGCCCCAGATAGGTAAAAGGAAATGGACAAAGTCACTGAGACAAAACGACAGCCTATAGAATGGGAAAAGATATTCACTAATCCCTCATCAGACAGAGGACTGATCTCCAAAATATATAAAGAATTGAAGAAACTAGACATCAAATTACCAAATAACCCAATTAAAAATGGGGTACAGATCTAATCAGAGAATTCTCAACAGCAAAATTGCAAATGGCCAAAGACACTTAAGGAATTGTTCAACATCCTTAGCCATCATGGAAATGCAAATCAAAATGACTCTAAGAAATCAACTTATACTAGTAAAAATGGCTAAAATCAAAAACACTAAAGATAGCTTATGCTGGAGAGAATGTGGAGTAAGTTTGTACTCCTCCATTGATGGTGAGAATGCAATCTTGTACAGCTGCTTTGGAAATCAGTTTGGTGATTTCTCAGAAAACTGGGAAGAAAAATGCCTACATTTCAAACAAGGACTATTTCAAATGAATAATCTAATTTACATATCAAAGGACTAGCCAGACAACATTATAAGCATAAAGGAATAAAAGAACAAAAACCAGGAACAAAAAAACAAAACAAAATAAAACAATCAAACAAAACACACTACCAACACTAAAAATAATCTTAGAAAATAAAATTGACCAAAATTTAGTTAAAGTAACGTTAAAAAAGAGAAAAAACTTTCAGAAATAACTTAGAACCATAAGACTGGCTCTAGATGACTAAAAGTTTTTATAAGGGTTTAGTGAGAGTAATAGTAATGCAACAAATGGGACTGGGGAGAAGAAGCAGATATGTAGCAAGAAATATGTATTTGCCACGCCTGTCTCCTGAAGGCATAGAAAATATAAGATCTACCAAAGAGAACATCCAATCAGAAAATGGGAATCTCTCACCCAGAGCCCTCACAGCCAGATAACTTCATAGTTTGTTTTTTCCGTCTTTTTTTATAATTTAACTATTTTTTTTATTTTACATCGTGAACACAGTTCCCCTCCCTCTTCTACTTCGCTTCCCTCCCCCAGCACCACTACACCCATCCATTCCTCCTCCTTTCATGGGTATCATAAAAAGCATGTCATATCAAGTTGCTATAAGACTAAGTACCTCCCCTTGTATTTATACTTGGCAAGGCCATCCAGCATGAGGAATAGATTTCCAAGAGCCATTCAAAGCATTAGGTGCAGGCTCTGTTCCTATTGCTAGGAGTCCCACAAATAGACCAACCTACACAGCTGTCTCTTGGTGTGATTATTACCAAACACTTAAAGGATACCAAACTTTCTACAACTTAAAAATAATTAAATGAATAAGACTTTTGATAATTTCATAAGACAATTTGTACTGTAATAGCAAATCCACAGAAAAACACTACAGAAAAATCAACCTATAGGCAACTGATAAATATATGCAATATTCATCATATGCATAATAGACATAAAGGTTTGTCCTTATATGTTTTTATAATTATGAAACCATCATGGTAAATATTTAAAGAAACTATCATGGCTGTCATTATACAGTTGACATACTGTTGGAACATTGTCATATGGGCAGTCTGTCACAGATAGAAATGTTGATTGCAGAAGATAATTGTGCTGCTAAATAGAAAGCAACAGAATGCTGATAAGATAATTGGCCCTAACTTACTTCACCTGATCATTGAGGGTGAGGATTATACATGAATTCATTCTAGGATAAAAGGCAGAAAGCTCCATGAGCCTCTGTAGTAGAACACAAGGAGGTTATATAAGTCAATTTGTGCACACAGTAGAACGGAAGATGTGGGTCACCCGACAAGGCTAGACTAATGGCATTTATAAATTGAACATATTATAGGAGAAGAAGGAAAACACCTCATGATATCAAAGACTGCATATGAAAATCTTCATGATATCTCATTAATCAGAATAAAATTGAAATCTTTTCCAAGGTCCTGGACATTAACCTCTTCTTTCCTACACAGAGGATGCAGTAGCATCCAGAGAAATTAGACAAAGTAAGAAAGACAAAGGAATCAAAGAGAGCTAACTAAAGCCATTCTGTTTGAAAGGAAATAGCCTTATACAGAAAACCCTGGAGACTCTCCTAAGATACTTTTAGCATGAAATACTGTGTAGGTATGTTGCAGAACACAAATGCAGCATATAAAATCCATTTTTCTATATAATGAAAATTGATACTTGAAAGAACATTAATAAAACTGTTCGTCAATATTGTTATATCATATTAAGGATTCAATGAGAAGCAAAAACGTGATATACTGAAAATCAGAAAACATTTATAAGAGGAGTGCTTCCCAAAGTGATCAACAGCATCAACACCCCTTATATAATTACAATGAATCTAAAAAATGTTAAAATTTATTAAAAATAATAAAAAGATCTAAAAAATACCTAGATAGATCCTTTGAAAGCTCCAAATATTTACATGGATCACTCAGGAAACTCCAAAATGCAATGCATATTTTAAAAGAATAAAACATCAGTATTCTACCTCCTCTGGTTGTAATAAGTTAAGATGAAAAAGGGGCAGAGCGATGAAGTCAGTGGTTAAGAACACTAAGTGCTCTTCCAGAAGTCATAGACTCAATTCCCAACAGCTCACAGATATTTGTAATTCCAGTCCCTGGGGCTCTGATCCTCTCTTTTGGCCTCTGTGGGCAGTATAGCATGTGACACACTGATGTACATGTAGGAAAATCACCAATACACATAAAACGAAAATAATTATAAATATAAAAAAGAAAAATTCTCAACAAATGTGAACAGTAGGCTCACTGAGCTATAGATTGCCACTGAGAACAATGGAACGGGCATGAAACCACATTTCTGTAGTCATTGATCTTTGAATTACAGTAGGGCTAGAACAGTATTTGGAATCAGTGGTTTTAGTAAAATTAAATATCCTCTTGCAAAATGATAAATTTTGTCCTGTTCATGTATTCCCAACCAAAAGAGGAATAATAAAAGCACTGGAAGGAAAGAAAAACAAAACCATCCAGACATTGGCCTTGATGGTGATTTCTTTGACCTGATTAGAGCTGAACAAAAAGAATAGAGCAGTAGATGAACTGGATTATCATAGGTGAATCTGGCTTTCCAGAATAAAGGAGACAGCGGAGAGAGTGCAACAGCGATGGAGGGACAATGGACAGCACACCATAAGTGATTTCATGAGAAACGATTTTTATTTCTTCAAAAATTGTTAAATTGCAGAAATGTTAAATGAAGCTTGTGATAGCCTGCCTTTATATGCTATAATACATGAAAGCATGTTGCCATTTTGTTGAAATGAATTCATAAAATATAAACACTAACAATGGGAGAAAACTCTTTTCACACCAATAACTGGCAACATTTCTTAGAAAAGGTGATATGGGTACATGACTTCTGAATTTCAGATTTATGAGGTTTAATATTTTATTTTCTTATATATTTACATCATAATATATTGGCAAATTGGATTCAGCATGATTTTTGTGAAGTCCCTTTCAAAACATCTGTAATATTGCTTGTCCCAAGCTCTGGTCTCTGGGGGAGTGTGCTGAAGACACTGTGAGAAGTCAGTGTTTACGCACATTGACCTTGAGGAGAACCCTTGGGTGTCTTATTCTCTTGTCTTGTTAGCAGTGTGATCTCAAGGAAATGGCTTTTAAGGGTTTGACTGTCTTTATTGTCTGTATAGTAAGGTTAATTCCTACAGAAGGAATAATAGCTGTATGATCAGAAAACAAGTAACAAAATTATACAAACATTGCCTAAAAATAGGTGAAATATGCCATTTCACCATTCCTCTGCTATATTATAATATCAATACTATATTACTATATATTATTGTCATTACCTGCTCTGCTTTAATTTTTAAACAATATCAGCTTTTATTATATGTTTGCATATAGTTTTGGGGAAATTTGGTGAAACTTTAGAACAGTGAAATTATATTGCTCATTACCAGCACCATAAAGGAGAAGGATATATAAAGACTTTAAATATTTCTTTGCTGTGCCCTAGACAACTGTTCTTATACAGCATGTTCAAAATATTTGTAAAAATGTGAATTTAAAAGAATAATGCAAATGGTACGCTTTTCATCTAGTCCACAGCTTCTTAAACATTTTTAAAATATGAATCATTTCTCTATGATATTTTTGCATGACTCTGACACATATAAACAAAGATTTATGGTTAATAAATAATAAAGGAATAAAATTTAAAGTAATTCATTTGTATTTGTTAAATTTTAAAGGAAATTGCATCTTAATGAGATTGATGTAATTGGTCATTTTTACATAATGAATTTAGTTTTTGCTGAATTTTTGACTCTGTAAGGCACAGTGCATCTTCAACAAATTTTGAATTGTTCTTTTGTTTTTATAGTCATAGATGTTGAGGGTATAATGTCGCATAGTGGCACGGTATTAAATAGTAAAATCTCAGTTAGGGACATTTTAGGAAAAGTTCTTTTTCTATCACAATTCCAAGCCAAGATATTTGATGAATCTCAAGTTGGCAACTCAAATGTCAAATTCTAAATCAGACTGCCTAACACATTCTGTCTAATAATATACTAATATGATAAATGCAAGCTGAAGAATTATGGTGGGAAAATATTGATAGTATAATAAAACAATGTGTTTTTATAAGGACAGAAAACTATGTGTGTACAATGAAAGTACTGCAGCCCATAACACACACTGTCTGAACCTGAGCCCTCATTTCTCAGCAACTGCTCATTGAAGATGTGTTAGCATGAGGGCATGCATGATACAAAGCGTACATGTTACCTGTTCAGAACCTAGGCTACAAGAAAGTTATGTGATATCATGTCTGAGTGGTTTCATATATACCTTGACTGATTATTTGTTTGATTTTGAATTAATTTTTAGTCACTGTATACGGAGAAATACTTTACTACTGCCAATTTTCCCAGCTCTCCTAAACCTGATATCATATGCATTAGGTACCCACAGTTTAAACAGCTGGGCTTGCTTTTGATTTTTATATGCAACATAGATTCCAATGGTGTTTCTATCTTTTGTCAAGAAGCCCTATTTTCCAACTTATAAATCTTGTGAGTGATATTTAATGCAAAATATTTGAGAGTTAATCCCCAGACCCCATGGTTAAAAGGCATTAAACTATAGAAACACATCTCTCCAGCAGCTTGAGTCTGTATTTAGAATGAGGAAATGATGGAGAGAATGGAATAGGGAGAGAGATGGCAAGAGGCAGTGAATTTATTATGTTTACTTAGTTATAAAAGGCAATACATCCAAAAAATAATTGGTGGAAGGTTGGAGTTGAACCCAACAGACACTAAAGGAAATATAGTATCTGAGCCTCCAGTGTATGTCCAGAATATTAAATTAATGACATTCAACTTCTGCTAAGTGTCATTTTTAGGAAGAGGCAGTGGATGTGGTAAATGAGATGCAGCAATAACAATGAAAAGAGTCTGATTGCTCAGAAAGGTCAACTTCTCCTCATTCGCTACAGCTTTATCCTTTCTCTTTTCTTCCTTCTCTATTGGAAGTAATTTAGACTCTAAATTTGGTTTAGAGAAATAAAGAGACCTGAAAAATATAGATTTTTCATACAGACTCTTCAAGAATAAAATGTGGATTCTTTTCATCTGTAACAAAGATCATTTAAAAAACAGTTTTACCTAATAAAACATTACAAACGTTTCTTATAAGCAAGTTATAAACATTGTAATAAAACAAGTTATAAACAGTATAAAGGAAAATGAAAGATTGTTTAATAAAAAGAAATTTTAAAATTTACTATTTGATGTACACCTTGCATTTCTTGCAAATGGGAATAGTCTGATATGAATTTTCAAAACTATTATAAGCAACTATAAATAGAACTCAAAGCTGGATTTCTCATTTTTCTTTTTATAATAATGAGGGTGAATTTCTTGGCTATAGAGAAACTATAGGAGCTTTAAGGACAGTTTTAAAGCGCTGAGAAAATGCAGCCTTGGTTTAAAAGTATATGCTTGAATCCAAACAAAGAAAAATGAGGATGGCAATTATGAAGTTAAAAATGTGCAATATTTTCATAGTTTGTGCTTTTACAAAAATTAAAGAAGTTGACATTGAATATGATTTTAGAAGATGACAATACCACACCTTCATTGTCATGCTGCAATCTGCTGGAGACTCTGTTGTATGTAGATTGACGGGCAAAAAATTCAAGCTTGAAACTGTCAATGAGATTCATTCCTACTTTTGTGTACTTCACCCTCATAATTTATATTCTAGGAAGATTAAAAACTAGAGTATACAGATTGCTTTTTAAATAAAATCAAGCACTAGTAGAATCTATTTGGTCTTTGCTGCTTGAAATGTGGTTTGAAGCTTATATATGGGAATATGGCTCCAGGCTCCTATACACCGTTGATGGAATTAGTAAGTCTGTTCACCCTTATGACTTGAGGGAACCATAAAGAACATCTGTCAGAGATGGCAGGCAATGCAGGAAGAATCGTATGTAACGTCAGGTGGCTGAGTATAGAAAGAAGATGAATAGTAATGATGCTATGGGCAGACATTTGCAGGTAAGAAAGAGATTATTTAAAATGATGGACAAAGTAAAAATATACAAATCATCTACTACAATTTACTTTCCTTGATTGGAAAAAGAAAGTATTTATATCTTAAAGATAATGTTTAGATCAAGCTTGACAACTTGAATAATGAAGACTTTGTGCCATAATTCTTGTTGACTTGAGAGAACCCATATGTCAATGACAGAATGACCATTCACTGAGAAATGTTTTCCCAGGAGTTTAGTGTCTCTGATTGTATAGAAGATGTGGTTAATTATCTTGGTAATAATGGTGTTAATATTTCTATGACTCATATTTCTGTGATTCTTGTAAACATGAAGTTATGTAAATGTTTTTATACTTCAGGTCTTCTTTCTATGACTAGGGAATGTCCCCAAATTCTTCCACACATGAACTCTGCAGCATAGCACATTGCTGTACCAGTAACAAGTCACATGCATTTTTTGATATTTTCTGTGTCCTATTTTATAAAATGATGTTAATTAAAGTGAAATTAAGAAGTGCTAATTTTGAACCTGAAAATCTTGATATATTTTATCAATATAAAGACTTCAAAAAACCCTGAAACATTTCAACACTTTACTTTAAGCACACAGACTACTTAAAGTATTCTTATATAGTACTAGCTGAAAAGTATATTGATAATTATAAATATAAGATTAAATATTTTATTGAGGATTTTAGGCTATTGAAACATTTAATGGTGTGTCATTCTCAGAGCCTAATCATATATAAACAGACCTGGCCACATAACCACATAACTATTAATTAAATTAGAGAAAAATTTTAATAAGGAAGTATAATGATATGAGCAAACAGGCTTCCAGGCTTTAAATTTAATGGCATAAAAATTTAAATTGAGCAAAAACAAGATTAGAATCTACTTTTATAGGAAATTGTTCGGTGATAACTCTGAGATTAATGGCCTGATGGTTTCCAATGGCCAGTCTCATTTCCTTGAATTGAATGAGGCATATTTTGATATGTAGTTGAACACCTATTACTTCTATATTCTGAGGAGTTGTGGTTTGCAAGCAAGAGTGGGAAAGGAGTATGATTTTTTTTATGGAAAAAACATTCAGGCTGTGTTATTGAATGGTAGAACAAAGAAAAGTATTACTAGTTTGAGATTCATGCTGCTTGACATGGGAGATAAAGTTAACATTTGTGTCTATCTATATATGGATACATAGTACTATGGTCATAAAACAGAATCTTTGCTTTTCAAATTAATATCTAGTAAGGGATAAGGGATATCTACAATGCAAGAAGCACCATCCACAAAATAGAATGAGCTTGTCAATTGACCCAGTCAGCACAGTGTGACACAATGAAAAGGAAAGGATTGTGGTGGCAATGATCCCAGCTTGGTGATATCCAACGATATCAGCATATTGTTCTAATATCATCTGATGGACTGTTGAAAAACCATTTCTCAACATGTTATTCTATCCCCAAGACATCACAGAGCTACTAAGTAGGAACCAGACACCCTTACATAAATATTTCATCTAATATGGGGTTGCCTTTTCTTCATTGGGCATCAGAAAAATGACTTGGGTTTAACAACCATTTGTTCTTTCAAAATGAATTCCCACATTGTACTGTCCATGCCAGGTACCCACTACATAGCAATGAAATGTAGAAGTAAATTCCAAACTAAGTTTTTTTTTAAAGTTCTTTATAATAAATGTTTAATAGTGAGATCATATAATACATCATAAGTTGTAAAACCTAGAAAAGTCAGCACTGGTGTTCCAGCTCAAAGTTATACTTTAGAGGATAGAATAATATTTTCCTAGAAATACCATTATTTAACATCAGAGACAGTCATACAATACCATGTTTCCCAAAGATACAGTTCATGAATGAAGAAACTAGTAGGCAGACAGAAGGGGAGCTCCAGAGTTGTGCATGTAAATGTTAATGTCTCTGAAGAGGAGAAATATTGCACCAGTGATTGTTCCATTCAGTTACAGTCTACATGTTTCATATAGGAACTCGGCTTGATTCTGGAAAGTATAGTAAGTTGGCTATCAACATCAGATGACACTATAATACATACAGACAGAGAAAACTGTTTATTGTCTAAGTAACTCAACTAAGTGTCTCTGTGCACTCTAATACTCACTGGACTGATGTGGGATTCTACTCTCTGTATGCTGTGAATACCATTGGTTAATAAAGAAACTGTCTTGGGCCTGTGCAGGCAATAGAGGTAGGCAAGGAAAACTCAACTGAATGCTGGGAGAGAGAAGGAGGAGTTAGTGAGAAGCCATGTAGCCCCACTGGAGACAGACACAAGAACTTTATCTGGTAAGCCACAGCCTCATGGCAATACACAGATTAATAGAAATGGGTTAAATTAAGATGCAAGAGTTAGCCAATAAGAATCTAGTGATTTAATACAGTTTCTGTGTGATTATTTTGGGTCTGAGCTGCCAGGCAGCTAGGAAATAAGCAACCTCACCATGAAAACACACAACCTGGATAGCAGAATGTTCTAGAAAGTTTTACATAATGCTACCAAGACCAACGGAGGTACCAGTTAACTATGGAAGCCATCTGGAATAGATATAGAAAAAATAATAATAACTGTCATCTCTGCACCCAAGACAAGCTTCCCCACTGGTGGCTGTATCTGTTTGCCTAACTTTATCTTCTAATCTGTCTCCAGAAAGATAGTCCTGTAGAAATTGTCACTTATCTGCTACAAGAGTTTGGTAACAATTGGAGTGACCTAAGGGCCAGAATTTGCTCACTCTCTGGTAGTATTTACTTCCATCATTTCAGTCCAAGAGAAATGCTTTGTAATGTCTTCACAGTAGGCTTATCTGAAGAGTATGTTCACACTGAACCCACACGTTAACCAGAGATTCATTATATGGTGGGTGGGTCACATGAGCATTTCTAAGGTTTGCATCAAATTAGATGCTGTTTGATGCCTATTCTTGAGTCTTCATTCCCACAGGCATTCATTTTGAGCAAGTTACACAAGCTTCTCACAAGCCTATATTGACACTATCCTGATGCAGATACCATTGTGCTACTGTGTCTACTGAGTCTCAGAGATCTTAATCAATTCATAGTGTTTTCTTTTGTGATTGCTCCCAAAGAATGCAGATAACCCTTACCTTTCATTTTCCTGTGACTATTTTCTTCCCTTCTTATTTTTTTCTGATATTTTTCTATTTTTATTCAACATGCATCTTTCTTGATACCTTCTCCCATCTGTCCCTGTCTTTTTATTTCTGTAGTTTACATTGTTAGAGAAACAGATGCATGTATAGAGATTTTACAGTGCCATAAAATGTTCTACCACAGAATTGCCTATACACCTCTTTTACCTACAATAAAATTTCGTGTCCTGGAATGATATGTCTTCTGTAATGCATTGTTTAAATTGAAATTTCATATATTGTAGAATAAGTTGGATGTTGTCAGCTGGTCTACAACACAAAATGTAGCAAACATGCTAGTTGAGACACAATGTGGAATGATTTTGTCTGCATTTTTCATTTTGCTTTGTTTATATTTTTTCTCATTCTTTCAGTGCCTAGCTATGAAAATCTCATTCTCTGAAAGTCTTAAAATTTTCAGTGGTGCTTCTTCACTTTAAAATGCAAAGAGCCATGCTGCTTTTACAGGTTTTCTATGATAATGCTTTGAATGAGTCACTCATCCTGATAGTGGCCTTCTAAATTACTGTGAAATAACCGTGAATGCTATTACACACACTTACAGATGTGATTTAAATTCTCTGGAACTCTACTGCTCTATGAATGAGAATAAGCAGCTTTGAAAGATTTGACTTCACACTGGAAAAAAAATCGATCAAAGGAACCCTCCAAGTGATCCTGAGCCCCTCTCATCAGGGTGGATATGATATCTGAAACTATCAAAATGTTTCAATGTCTTGCAGATTTTCTGCACTGCAGGTAATTTGACTATCTTATCAATGCCTTCTAATTAAGAATTCTATAGATTTTATATCATCAAACCTGTATTCTTTTACTGAAAATCTCCTTTTAAAGGATCCAAAAGAAAAGGAGAGGAAACCTTACTCATCTTTTAATTAGTGCCATCCAGAGTTTCTCCCCAGGGAGCCCTTACCTTGTCAGGAAATGGACTTCTCCAAACACGCAGGGACTTTCTCTAGGTATCATAAGAATTACAGAATCAAACCTTACATTTGAAAGAGGCTTTGTAAATAATCATCTTCTGTTTCTACTTGGCTGGATACCTGCTCCCAGCAAGTCTTCAGAATTCCCAATTGGTCTGCGTACAACTAGCATTTGCTCAGCCTGTAATGCTGCTGTGGAACAATAGAGAGGAATACGAAGAGAGGTTGGAAGCTAAGCCTATGAGAAGACAAGCAGTTATGGAAGGAACAGTTGTGTTTGCGAGACTGTCAGGGAGATCCCAGAGGGAGAATCTGAAAGATTGCAATCCAACAATATAAAAAGATGCTCAAGCAGGCCTGCAAGATATAGCAAAAGGATTTGCCTGGCGTTTAAAGCAGTATTTATCACTGGTATAAACAAACAATAAAATCAAATGTGGATTAGATTTTAGGACTCAGAAGTGGAAAACAATGAATACAGACATTTGCCTATACAATATTTTAAAATAACTAATGTGAACATAATTTTCTCCATACAGTTGGCTAGCTCTTTCAAAAGTACTAGCTTTGTATACTTGGTGCAGGTTTTTACAATGTATTAGTAATAGTATTCTCTGGAAAATGTTATTACCAATTTGAAAAAAAAGAGAAAAGCATGGTACTATATCAATAATTAAGTTATACAGAAATACATATGAAAATGCAGTGGCAGAGTGGAAATAATCAAATTAGCCTTTGGATGACATTCTCATCAGAAGATAGAGCCTGCAGTTCTTAGTTGACACGACTCAGTGCAGGTTCCCTTGGATTTCTCATCTGTAAAAGCTAAAGGCATTTTTTTCTGAGTAACTGGCAATTATTTTCATTTGCTTTCACATTAATTCTGCTTATTTATTAATGTTTAATTTGCCACTACAGATATAATGACACCTCTACTGAGTTTTCCTAATCCACCCTTCCTAGTTTAGCCTTTGGAGCACTTATTTCAGGGTTGATTCTAATGGCATCTGACTCCCAAAGACATGTTTCTATCAATATATTTTCAATAAGCCTGCCATTTTTCTACTAATAACAAATATCTCAAGCTAAATGTTTTAGACATTGTCCTTAATTTTATTATTGTACTTTAATAAGTCACAAAGTTTCAGGGATTAACTAAGACAAACAATTTAAGCAATAAAATTTGGTTACCTATAGGGGCTCGGAATGTTTTAGCTTTAAATAACACATATGCTCTTTATGCTACAGATTTTCCCAGTTTCCAGATGTATCGTTTGACTATGTTTATGGCAAAGTTCTTACCTTTTCTTTTTTAATTACTTATTATTGATTCTTTGTGGATTTTACATCACGTATCTCAGTCCCAGTCATTTCCCCATTCCTTCCCATCTGCCCTCTACCCTTGCAACCTCCCTGCACCCAGATTCAGACAGGATAAAATTTATATGAAAAAAGAGAGAAAGAAAACCTCATTATGGAAGTTTTAATGTGATACAGTGAGTCACACAGCACTTTAGTCCATCTATTACAATTTGCAAGAGTGCATTACAATGAATCATTGGTCTGTTTTGATGTCTAGTTTCTGCTACACTATCTATGCTGAACCCTCACAGAACTCCTCTGATTATCCTGTTGTTGCTCTGTGTCATGGGGATCCTGTAACTTTGGGTCTACAAGACCAGCTGCTTCGTGTGCACCAGCAGATCAAGCATTTAACACATCCACTAGGTGCCATGAGGGGAGCAGCCATAGTCAATCATGACTTCCCACCTATGAGACCTAGTGCATGCCATGAAGGGAGCAGCCGTGATCCCCCATGACCTCCCCACCTAAGAGACCTAGTGTATGCCATGAGGGAAGAAGCTGTGATCCCCCATGACCTCCCCACCTAAGAGACCTATTGTGGTACCATGAGGTGAGCAGCCGTGGTCCACTGTGACCTCCCCACCTAAGAGACCTAGTGTGTGCCATGAGGGGAGCAGCCATCCTCCCCCGTGACCTCCCCACCTAAAAGACCTAGTGTATGGCATGAGGTGAGCAGCCAGGGTCCACCATGACCTCCCCACCATAGTGTAGACAGAGGCTGCTTCTTCATTCCTGGCTGCCTAGACCAGCAATAATCACACAGAAACTATATTAATTACAACACTGCTTGACCAATAGCTTAGGCTTCTCATGTACTAACTCTTACATCTTAAATTTACCTGTTTCTATTATTTTGTGTTTTACTACAAAGTTTGTGGTTTATAGGGAAAGCTCTGGGGTGGTTGTCTTTCTCCTTCAGCAGCTACACAGCGTCTCTCTGACTCTGCCTTCTTTTCTCCTTTATCACTGCTTGGAATTCCCACCTTGCTTTACCATAAGGCCAAGTACCTTCTTTATACATTGATCAATAAAAGTAACACATATACAAAAGGACTTTTAACACCACCATAGATCTTAAAACAAAGAGGCCGAGCAGCCTTGGAACTAAAATCTCTTAGCCTGTGAGTGCAAAGAACTCTTTTCTGGTTTGGATCAAGAGTGTGTTATAGTGGCCCAAAGCTCAACCAGACAGCTTCACCTGATTTTCTGTCAGAAGAGTGTCTGGTTCTTTCCTACAACCTGTGTCTCTAGGGATGTTTGACTATCCTGATAACTACAAGAAACATGCCTGCATGAATATCATTACTTGTTTTTTATGCCATGTAATGAAAAGTAAAGGTATAAATTAAAGAGCTTTGCATATTGAATTTAGTTTTATTTTCTTGCTGAAATTACTGTTTAATATGAGAGACTTAATGAGAAATGATGAATTTGAATCTTTAACTTTCATATCCTTTCAATTTGTAGCATATTTGTATAAAACATGAGTATAGAGTAAAACATAAAAAATTACTAAACTTATCACAATTCTGTTGGTTAATCAAAACACATTTTGTATATCTTAAAATTATAGATGCTTCTAGAAAAACATATGTGTTCATCAAATCACAGCCTTTGTAAAATACAAGTGTGATTTTATATATTATTGTAGATTCTACCAAACTTAATTTTGCTAATGCCATTTTTAGTTTTAAGCTATTTATTTACTTACTATTTGGTGTGTGTGTGTGTGCATAGGTGTTACACAAATGTCACAAGGCACATATGCAGGTTAGTAGTCCACTTTCTGGAGTATGTTCTCTTTTTGCACCATATGGGCTCTGAATATCAAACTCACATTGTCAGGGTCAGCTGCTAGCA
This sequence comes from Ondatra zibethicus, assembly GCA_004026605.1. Classification (NCBI taxonomy): domain Eukaryota; kingdom Metazoa; phylum Chordata; class Mammalia; order Rodentia; family Cricetidae; genus Ondatra; species Ondatra zibethicus. The sequence goes on along the minus strand of PVIU01011760.1, from coordinate 46,736 downwards.
CTTTTGAGGCACAGCTGTCTTGCTAAATCTAAGATCTGTGATTTATCAAATCATCACCAAGTAATTTTTTCTTTTCGCTGACCAGTTTCCTTATTAACCCTTTAATAGTTTCAGTAAGCCATATTTTCTCAAAGTCTATGAAAAGTAGTCTTTGGTGTATAGACTGGGGAAAAGTACTATGAGTTTAAATTATATTTTGGTGGGTATCTTTCATTTTATAATTATTTAATGACTTTATATTATGTGTAAGAATGTGTGTATATATATTTGTGTGTCCTTGAGTGGGTTTGGGCTTGAATACAGGTGACCGTAGAGACTAGAGATATAAATTTTCATAGAACTTGAGTTACAGGCAGTTGTGAGCAGCCTCTCCTGAGTGCTAAGAACCAACCACTGGTAATCTTGAAAAGCAATTATGTATGCTTAATTACTGACACATGTCCCCAATTACACTTTTTAAAAGAATATTTAAAATAAAAATGCTAAGTCAATGTTCTAACATCTTTTAGATCTTAAAATTTAAATCTAATAACCTAGAACAACTTTTACAGACAGAAACTTGAATAGGTTGCAGAGTGTGCTCAAAGTGTATAATTATGGCATTGTAGTATCAGGCAATTATCTGACTTGGTAACAGTTTCAAAAGATCAAAGAAAGTTCTCTGGATCTTACGGAAATTTTTGATATGCTGAGGTTCTTATGCTGGAAGCGTGGTGCCTAATGTGCCACTTAAGAGATGTTCAAATCCTCTCTGAGATGAGACACAATAGAAGATAAGACTTTGAGAGATCAATGTCTTTATATTGTGATTTTTTCTTTCATTAAATGAAAGCTTCTACAAGAAAGTTGTTACAAGGAAGCCTAGTATCTCAGTCCTCCTTGCACAAGCATCTGCTCATTTGTTCTAAATCTATCTTCCCCTTTGCTTCTTTGTGACTTGGCATGAAGAAGGGATGCGTTATTAGCATGTTAGCACCCATCCTGTTTAGACTCTACAGTTACTGAGTGTTCATTTCATAGTAATTCTACTCTTAGTTATTTTGTGATTGTAACAGACAACAAAGTTTGAAAGGATGCCAAAAGAGAAAAATCACTTTGGAAATCAAACTGTAACCATACAGAAGAAATGTTAAAGTCCTTGAAGTTACAGAGTATGATCTTTAACGCAGTTAAAACTTAGAAACTATATGTGTACTCTGAATAAACATTGCTTGAGCAGCCATTATGATACTTGTCTTGGATTATAGTTGCCTGGAAACATATTATAAAAATTAGAAGGGGAAACAATAATATCTTCAAAAAGTATAATTTACATTAGGCATCAAAATAATATAAGAAAAATAGTCTTAAATACAAACACTAAGTACACAATGAAAGGAAATGTAGTATATGTATAGATACTATGGAACAATTTCATTAACATGCCTTTAAAATTGATAAGAATCTACCTGGCAATACAAGGCAAAAGAATTGTCCTGGGAAGCATTCTCTGGAGTAGCTATTTCAAATATTAGTTCATAAAATCTGGGTAGAAATGGGAATGCTAGATGAAGACATATGTGGGGTTTTATGTAAGTCTGGTAGACTTGGAGCAGGAACATTTAAATATTTATTTCTCAGAGTCAACAATACTTCTCTGTAGCATGAAATGAATTTCTTCTCACATTTCTTTTTATGTGTTTCCAGCATACCAGGCATTCATTTTTTTCTACTCACCTGGCTTTTATTTTATCTGCACCTCTGTGGCTTACAATCTATTAATTATTCATAAAGGACCAAGGGTTGAGCTTAGAATCTAACACTAGATGGGCAAGTGCTCTAGCACAGAGCTGTGTGTCCACATCCCTACTTACTCATTTCCTGATGTTGGAGATAAGATTCCAGACTTTAGATAATTTTGTATCTGCTTTATCACCAACTCTAGTATCACCTCTACTTACTACTTTAGATACTTTGTGTTCAGATTCTCACCAAAAAAACATTTAAAACTTTTAGTTTCTCATCTATGCCTAGTGACATATGTTCCGTATATTTTTTAATATCCAAAATGTGTTTCAATGTTCAAAGACTGTTTTGATGTCCTATTTGTTGTGACTAGAGAAACTATGAATGTGGATAAGGATGGGTTCCTGCAGTAGGTCCTTAGTATATATAACAAAAAGGAAGCTAGTTGGGTAATATGGTAGATCTATTCTAGTTGTTTGAGAAATTGCCAACTAATTTTTCCAATGGTTGTACCAATTTGTACTCCCATCAATGGTGCATTAGGGTTCCCTGTTTCCTATCTAATATCCTATCTAATTCCTTTTCTTTGTTTTCTTAATTGTAGTCATCTTGACTGGAAGTAAGATAAAATCTCAAATAGTTTTATAGTACACTTCCCTGAGGCTAAGGGTGTTGAACAATTTTGTAGTATTTATTGAACATTTGAATATCTTCTAAGCAATCTTTTGATTGGTTTGTTTTCTGTTTATCTATCCAAGTTTCTTGAATAGTCTAGACACTAATCATCTTCCCAATGTATAACTAGAAAATAAGTTTTTCTTATTAGTTTCATGAAGTCCTTCCTACTTGTGGTTTGTCAGTCTTGGTTTCTGAGTGACTGGATTCTTACTTAGAAAGTCCTGTTCTGAATCTACATCCTAAAATAAAATCTCTACTCTTCTAGAAGTTACAGAGTTTCATATTTAATAATGGGGTCTTTGGTCAATTGGTAACTAATTTTTGATCTGGGTGAGAGATAATTGTCAAGTGTCCATTTTCCACACACACACATAGTTTCCTAACTCCATTTGTTAAAGATGCTATATTTTGTTCAATATATGATTCTGGCCTCTTTGTAAAATATTATTGGGTTGGTGGTACATGGATTTATGTCTGGGTTCTCAGTTCTAATTCATTTGTCAATATGTATTTCTGTGCTAATACCATTCAATTGTTACTACAACAGCTCTGAAATCAGGTTAGTGACAGGTAGCGACAGTTTAGATGTTCATTACAAGATGAACACATATAAATGTCATAATTATATAAAAGGAATATATTCTGCCATAAAGCATGAAATGATGAAATTTGTGGTAAGAAGTTAGAGCTGGAAAACATCTATTACATGAGGTGATTGAGACTAAGAAACATCAAATGCCCTTATTCACGTGTGGACCTTAGTGTAGATTATTTGTTTAAATTGGAGATCTTATAGAATTCTATAATCTAGACAGGCACCATTGGTAAAGAGAGGGAAAAAAGATATTAATGGTGGGAAGACAGTAGAACTCAGATGATAAGAAGGGGGAAAAGAGAATAATAGGGAGAAATATATGTGGGGAGAAAGATAGCCTGTTGCTATTGTTGTTGGTCACCTACTAGAACTTTATGGTAAGATTCTCTTGTGGAAGACTTCATATACATTTATCTTAGGGTTTCTTGTGCTGTAACAAACACCATGAACAACAAGCCAGTTGGGGAGAAAAGATTTATTAGTCTGACACTTCAGCATTGCTGTTCATCGCTGAAGGAATTTGGGGACAGGAACTCAAAACAGGGCAGTATCCCAGAAGCAGAAGTTGATTCAGAAGCCATGGAGGGAGCAGCTTACTGGCTTGCTTACAATGGATTGTTCTGCTCACCTTCTTATACAAGCCAGGACCAACAGCCCAGAGATGGCACCTCGCATCATGGGTTTCCCTGCCCTCGTTGATTATTTAATGAGAAAATGCCATATTCCCAAATCCAAAGGAGACATTTCCCCAGATGAGGCTCCTTCCTCTGATAATTTTAGCTTCTGTCAAGCTGATATACAAAACATCCAGTATAACATTAATCATAGAATATGAAAATATCAAGTTGTTACTGATTAGGAAGCTTCCTTCCATAGTAGTGAAAGGAACTATGTCAAATTGATGGTGGGATCATCATCCAGAGTCTTATCCTGAGTCCTGTGAACTGTAATTAGAACATGCATATCAAGATATACTTGTGGTATGAAAGTGGCATTACCATTTTGGGGTAACCAACCACTTTCTGATCAGATTTAAGGTATACTCCACAAAACATGACATGTGCCTGATACTGTAAATCTGTCAAAAATTGATGGTTCAAGAGTGATCTTAGGCCCCAGCTTTAAACTATGACTATTATTTTACTAAGTGTACATAGCATCAAAATACTTTCTAAATTTTTATGTAGTAAACCTATAGCTTAGTGCTGCTCTTCATTCTCAAAAGAGATGTTTTCTGATAGTTAATGCAGATACTTACAAGTGGCCAAACTGCAAAGCACAAATTCCTGAGAAACACTCAACCATATATGGGACATCTAGATTACACCCCTCCACAAGGTTTAGGAACCACTGTGAAGAAGGAGATAGAAAGATTGTTAAGAACCAGAAATCAAGGAAGTCAGTAGCAAAAGAGCATCTTCTGGACATTCTAGAACCTATGCAGCCATGAACTCCAACAGCATTTTTTTTTTTACCAACCCATTTTTGTGTTAGTCCAGGCAGCATTATATCATAAGATTGGAAGGGGTTCATGAGTCCACAGTGAGGACTAGGAGTTATGGTCAGTTTGTTGGTTCTTGAGAACAGAATGTCAGTTTTCTTTAAGTTTGTGGTTGCTGAGTGGTCCAAACCATGCCAAAAGATGACTACATCCTGAAGAATATGGATAGTACAAATCTGAGTTAATGAGTTATGAAATATTTAAAATGAAGTTGGAGAGGGACTGTGATAGAAAGTAAAGACACATGTTTGTGAGAAATATGATCAAAATACATTGATCAAATTTGTCAAAGAACTAACAAAGTATTTTAAAATGAAGTTATGAAAGATAATGAGTCCTTCATATATTCTTTTTTTATTCTTTTATTTTTCATTCAAAAAAATTTACACTTCCTCCCCTTCTCCCAGTCCCATCCTGCTCCCCCACGTAACCCTCCTCCCTCCCCCTGCTACCTTAAGAGGGGGCAGGGTATCCTGCCCTGTGGGAAGCCCAATGCCCTCCCCCCTCCATCCCGGCCTAGGAAGGTGTGCATCCATACAGACTAGATTCAGTGGAATTTGAAAAGCTTGCTTTTGCAAGAACAATAACAGAATGAAGAAGGAAACCAAATTTCAAGGTGTCATTGACAACTGAAATATGTGGAAACTGCTTCCTTGGTTGGAGTAAAATTCCACGTTGTTATCATTAGGGTTTTCACAAGATTGGAAGGAATAGCTTCATGAAATATGAAGTCAATATACACAGGTGAATTAAAATCAGACACCGTTTGCATGTAACCAATTAAAGAAAATTTCACAATTTTGTCTTTTATATCCTTGCCCCATAAATACATAAAAATATCTAAATGTCCAGTATAAATGTAGTTATGAGTTAAGAGAACTGTGGTTAGGAGTCTTTTGTATATGAATGAACAATCAATATATATATATATGCATATCGTAAACATATATGCAATATATAACAGCTCAAATTGTAATGTAGCATAATAGATCATAGATGACAGATTATACACTAAAGAAATGGAGAAACAGCACATTGTCTCATATTCTAAACTTTCTTCTAACAGAATACTTATGGACAACCTTACATATGACATAGAAAAAATTGTCGGATATAAAGGATCACATAAATCTGAAGGTTTCTATTTACAGATAAAAAAGAAAGGGTCTGGATATCATACCTTCACTGAAGAAGTTGCTGTTTTAGATGAACACTGTCCTGATTGAAGGAGATTTAAGAAGCATAGGAAACATACAGATATTATTATCACTGCTGAAATGATTTGAGTACAATTTTAGCAAAGACATGCATGCTATCCAGTCAGATAAATGCATGAATCAGAGGGTTTATTGCAAGTAAATACCAACATATTTAGAGCTCCAGTGATTAAAGCAGGCTTGATCAGCAATGCAAAGAAATATGTTAATCTACACTGATTTTTTTTTCCTTTGGATGAGGGAATAATATGATTGTTGTGCTGACTTTGTGCTTACAAGCACTGGAAAGATTGTTTAATGGCTTTTTAGTGCCATTGTAAATGATGTGACATGAACTGTATGAAGACAATAGTTGGTGGAAGGCAGAGTCCTAGTAAACAGGGAAGCAAGTGCCTCGAAATAAAGTAGCCAATATATTGACAGTATAGACATGAGATGCTGGAGCTCAACAATTATTAGTTGTAATACATGTTCTCTGCCATAATTGATTGCATGTTATTTAGTCCAGAAGAAAAGGCCTATATTCAGTGTTTTTGGGTTTACTATGCCTGTGAGTGAGCAGTGGAACAGGGGAAAGGAACAAAAAGTGTGCTAGCTTTGAACAAGCTAAAACCCATGGGTTTCCTGAAAACAAAGAGCAAGGCTGAATACATATCTGATGAAATTCACAGGGGATGGGACACTTTTCCTAAGCCTTACTACACTGAGCATCTGGAATAGAGTAGCTTGTAAAATTCAAATCCAGTCATACTGAAAGATTCACATAGCTCATTCTTAACAATTCAAATGGACTAGAGATGTAGCTCAGTTTTATTACTCCTACCCAGTATTCTAAAATCCCTGGTTCTATTTCAGTCCTTTAATAAAATAATAATGTGTCTACTAATCATGGTATGTATAGTAATATGTCTACTAATCATGGTGTGTTTAGTTGCTCTGGAAAATAACTAGTTATTTTCTAGAAAATACTAGAAATATGATTACTTTAGAAAGTACTAACACACATTTAGACATTAAGGAAACTTACATTTAGTGGGAATCTTATACCAGTATGACTATGTTTCACAAATTGGTCATAATGTCCAAAATAAATAAATGAAGTGCACAGTTCTTAAATGAAAATTACAGTAAAACCATTGTGCATTCTTTATTTGTTTTTAATTTTCATAGATAAATATACATAGTAAACACTAGCAGATGCCAATTAGTATAATTGAGCATTCAGAAAATAAAATTAATGCTTATATTACTCAGAATGAATTCACCCAAATGTTTCATTAGCTTGCTAATGTAATATTAATGAGTGGAATAACTAAATTGTGCTGGTCTCACCACTGTGAACTGAAGCCAATAGTGAAACTCTCTTCTTTCTCCACCTCATTCCCGGGAAGGTTTTCTGCTAGATTCTCAATCACAGATCAAGAGAGAACAATGTGGGTTACTTTGGAAATTAATTAGACATTTTCATGGAAGCCACTAGAACAACTGCTCTCCCTCTGAGTTCCTGAAGCTGTTTAATTTGTTCTTGTGTTTCCATTCAGAGAAGCTGGCAACACCACAATATCAGCACAGCATGCACAGACAGAAAGCCAAATATCTCACCAAATTGCTTCCCTTTTGTGCTGTGCCTCTTCTAAGGCCACACAAACAGGCTTGACTTCTGTGCCGACATAGCTGGGGGCACTCTTCTTTTAGTCATCCTGAAGAATGGCTTGGGTTAATGTTTGTCAGTCTTTAAAGTCCTAGCTATACTTAACATCCTCCATTGGAAATCTAGTGAAGTGCTTCTCTTGCTACAGAGAGATTTTAATGTTGATTTATCCAGTGCTTGAAACCCCAGTGAGTTAGTTGTTGACTTCGTGTAATGTAAGATGTGCGTTTGAAATCTTTGAAATGAAAGCATATAGGATAAGTATCAGCTTATATTTGAACTCTTTATATTTTGTAACTAGAAGTACAGCCCTGGGGTAAGGCTGCTCGACTCTCCTTTTAATCCTGATACAAGTATTCACCTTAGTAATTTCCCTACTTGGGCAATTTATATCTCCTAAACAATATGTGATTCTGTGAAATGCCTACTGTTACTCTTCACAAGGATTAAGTTGATCCAATATTCTATCTTCATACTCAAAGAAAAAATAATATCAAATATCTGAGTGAAATGATGCTAATTTCTCAGAGTTACACAACACCTGGGCCCATCTGTGAGGAGGGCATTGTGCCATGTGGAAGGTAGTCATCAATTTCTACAGCATGTAGGTGCCAATATGTGGAATTTCAGAGCGATAGCCTGTGGAATTCATCAAATAGCTGATCTTTTGTAAGAAAATCCTCTCAAGAGCAAGCAGTGCCAAATGAGGGCCAAACGCTTCATTACAGGGCATCACAGCTGCTGATGCTCCTGGGCATCTGTAACATCAAAGAGCACTTCCCTCCTTATGCCAGCTTCCAATCTTTCACAGAGCCAGAAACCTTACATAGGAAAAAAAATAGCTCTGTTTTCAAACACAAAGACACTTCTATTTGCCATATCATGTAAATACTTCCTCATATTTCTCATTTACTATTTTTTGGAAATATCAGATTAAACAATTAGTGATAATAGCTTTAGTAACACAGTGATAATTTATAGGTTCATTAGGAAGTTCCCAAGGGACAGAGCATGACTGTGAGTGTGGATGTATCAATGTGTATGAGGACTTTTAGACTGTCACCATCGCACACAGAAGTGGGAATGATTTCAAGTTTTGAGGCTGACTTATATTGGTGTAGTATCATAGGTAAATGGGGCTAATTGGGCCATAAATATTTTGAATGTGAACAATGTTGTTGTAAATTCAATTGATTCAATTCTAGCAACAACCAACTTTACTGGTGGCATGTAGAATGTCTGCTGCATGGGACACAATAGCAGAAAGGGATGAAGACATTGGGTCTGGAAATTATGCTAGGTAGACACTTTGGCACTTGCTGTTGTGAAATGTAAGAATGGATTTTTAACGTTCTCTGTGTTTGAAGCATATGGAGACTTTTAGCAATGATTTCTGGGCTTTGGCCTCTTAAAAAGAGATAAACTAATCAAAGGTAAGTTTCCAGCTGAAAACTATTCAGTAAGAATATAATTTTGATACAAATACTAAATTTTGTTTTCTACTGAAAATTTCATAGGAAAAATTAAAATAACATTTTAGTTCCAATTACATCTTCATCTGACTAAAATCTAGTATGACTTATTGTTGATATCATGGGACTTATTTAAAGATATCAAACTTGAATGAAAATTCTAAATATCTGTGGAAAAATAACATTAAAAGTAAATTTGTTTATTATACAGTATCAGTATGTGTGTATAAGAATATATGTCCCCAAAAGACTGGGATGAAACAAGGACAAATATGAATCATTTTTTGATTTAGGCTTGATTTTAATTGTCTATTTTATGTCCTTTATAAATTAGCTTAATAGTAAACATTTAGTTACTATAAAATACTGAAAACTTTGTAGCATCCAACTTAGAAGTATTTAGTTCAGTAGCAGGGGGAAATCATATGGAAAATTGAAATCCACAGCTAATAAAGATGTCAGGGCAAAGTTGCTCCAGCTTCTCTCAGTGCTGCATTTACTGGATCTGCCACAGAGATCAGGGTGAGTTTCCCTACTCTCCATGCACTTGGACAGCTTCCAAGGGCGAAGACAAATGACAAAATGGCAGGTAGCCTGAGGGTAGAGAAAAATAGCAAGCTGATATGAATAATCTATAGACGAATAATCAGTGCCACCTGACCGAGAGGGTCTGGGGGAAAGCCTGTAAATAACATGTAATTCATACTCAAAGATCTCCCTCCTGGCTGGAGAAAATGTAGAAGTCACAAGTATAATCATGAGTGATTGACATCAGTCCATAACAAATGCTTATTAATTTTTCTTTCAGATGAAACTTCAAGGAAATGAAAAGCTTTTTCATTGTCTCAGAAAGAATTCAAATTCTGGAGATAGCATTAAGTCATTTTGACTGGGTGCTTTAGACATGTTCTGAAGCTAACAACAAATATTAGCTTTTCCCCCACAACCTTAGATTTATACAAACACTCATGAAATACACTCCTTTCATCTGTAAAACTAAGATACCACTGATGCAAAAACTATCAAAACGAATGATCGAAGCACATACAAATTAAATGCTTACAAGTAAAAGTTATGGGTATAAATTAATAGAAAAATTCTAGAATTCAGAAGATATGACAAGGTTAGAGATGTTTATATTGAGAAATGTTTCCTTAAGAAAAGACAATGCAGGCTCTTTTCACCATATATTGTTAGAAAAACAATCATGGAGTGTCAGAAATTTAAGAAGGATTTAAATAATAATAAATTTAGAATAAAATTATTCAGAACAAAATTAGAAGATGAAATTTAATGACAAGACAAAAGTAAATTACAGGAAACGAGATTATTTTATGGGAAACAAGAAAGCAAATTAAGGTTTTCTAATTGAAATGTATTTTGAGATTTTGAATTTGATTTTGGTTTTCAATTAAAACTTTAAGGGGTCACAGGATTCAGGAGATTGAGAATCATTGGTCTAGAGCATGCAATACTTCATGTTAGAAAATTCATGCTGCATCAGTTTAAAACAGATAATGTCTCAAGGCACCCTTAAATTTCAGATGATTATAGGCTGTAGTATTTTTTCTCATGTTATGTGTCCCTCATTTGTTTACTAAAAGCAATGTTTGCATGGTGAAAGAATCATAAAGTCATTCTGAGGAAGCCTGACACTTTCCAAACCACATAGAGACATCTTTGGGCATACTATTGTCACTTTATCTATTCTTTAAGAAAGACAGGTTCATTGGTAGGAACTAATGTCCTGAACCTACCCAATTCAAAGGCAACATGCAAGGTTTGGTACACAAAAAGAGGTAGCATATGTTTGTGAAGAATAGTACTAAGGAAAATCACAGAGGTAGGGCATATATTTAATGGGATGGATTTCATAAGACATGGACCCATGTTTCTGTATTTGCTAATGTGATGGGGAATTGCTAATAGAATTTTTCCCATTGCTTCACAAGAAACAATTACTTGATTGAAGAAAGAACTAGACAGCAAAAGATAATTAAACTAAAGAAATAACTGTGATTTTTTATCATCGTAGTCATAAGTTAAATAGGGACTAAATTGCTATATTTTTTTCCTGTTTTACCTTTATACCACAAGCACAAAGGGAAAATTATTTTCAAAAGAGTATGTTATTTCCAAGGCAGTGTGTCTAACAATGAAACATGGGGAGTTGAAAGTTTATGTATGACATGATAGAGCAAAGAGAATGTCCTACAAAAAAAGAAAGTATATGGGGATAAAGGGACTAGTCTTTAAAGAGATGAAAGGACCCCTTAAGTAGAATTCAGCTATCAGGGAAAGTGTAATAACAGAAATGATGATCATAATGATATATTTCAACTGAGGTTGTTGTAGATCTAGTTATTGACATTGACTGTAGAACAGTAGTTTCATGCAACACTGTAGGAGGGTTTTAAAAGAACTGAATCGAATAATTCAAGAGAAATGTGTTTGAAGCATCCTTTATCTGTGTGATAATTAAATCACTTGGAGTTAATATGTTGTAGAAGAAACTGAAGGAAGTAGTCACCAAAGCCTTCAAGACAGGGAAAGAACTGTAATGGCAAAGGAATAGAAACTGCACATCCATACATGGTACAGGACTCTATGTAGGAGAGTATTCAGAAGACCCAACCACAAGAGAGTAGGATATCTACCATAAATACAAACTGCTCTGAGAAGAATGGGGCTGAGTAGAGGCACAATGAGTTTCAATGATTTCTGGATATATCTAGGTTTTTATTACAATTGAAAATAAAGTGATCTCATCAAGAACCAGTTGGGTCTATAACAAATTATAGATGGTAAGAAAGTGTCAGAGTTGCCATAAAATGGAGTATAAAGCTGGAGATAAAGAGGAGCGAGAATTGGAATAAGAAAATATAACATTTAGTGTCTGTAGATAACATGAATATTTAAGATCTGGATTTTAGCGGCAGCAACAAAGGAAAATAATAAATCAGATATTTTGATGGTCTCCTAGAAGATATCAGTATCCAGGTATGAGGGGAGAAGCAAGAGTTTAGAACCAAAATTCCTTTCAAAGGAGACCTGGAATCCCCAGATTTTAGCATTATTCCTAGACCGCTAAGCTTCTTTGGGGTTCCTTCAAATACATAGAAGGAAATTTTAGTTGAGAGGCTGTTACCACATATGATGAAAGAGACACAAGACACTTTTCAAGACAGCATTAAGTAGTGACTAAATTTACCAAACAGGCTGAGTAATATCATGAAGATTTGTTTATTTAATTACATCTGTGAACCTGTGAGAACTGAAACATCAATAGTTTGTTAACCTATAATATTGTTACTGCAAATATAACTTGCTTTTATCCTAACAGTATTTTAAAATTCAGACTTAGGGGCTTTAATATTCTAAGCTTTTAGCAGAACATGAACCAATCAAACAAAATGTGTTTTTTTTCTTTAAAAAGTAAATCTCAGCTTAAGGCATTGAATATTGTATTACTTCCTCTCAAATAAAGAAATAAATAAAACTAACTCTGTTTCTTCAATTAAGCAGACAAATTCCTAAAGGGCATCTTAAATAAGCAGCATCAATTTCTGAAAACTCATTTTCTATGGAAAAAACTGTCAATTCTCACTTCTTTATCTTAGTATTTTCAGCTTAAAAGACAGGCAAAATTTATATTTTTTCAGTTGAAAAGACAATTGGAAAATATATCCTTTGAAAAAGGGCAGGGACTGCCTAACATGATACAAACACAAGAATGTATGATTTCCACTGACATATAGAATTTGCCTTCTACTTTTTACTCTGGTTTTAGCCTCCATTAGCCAGCATGCAGGAGGTGAGCACAAAAATATGGATAAAATGTGCGTTGGACTCTGTGATCATACATCAGATCCATCCAGGCTCAGCAGCCTGGGGAAAATGGAATATTTTAAATCATTTGTATGGCAATAGATTCTTACTGTACTTGATTCCTATCCGTTGAATAACAGTACTCTCCCCAAAGGCATTTTCTTTATCTGAACACACAAATACTGAAAACTACAAAGGAAGGATTCAGAAGCTCACAAAATGTTAAAGAAAAGTAAAACAATTTTAATATTTAGTGTCCTTACATAAGGAAAACCATATCTATTGAATTTCTTTTATTTATCAATGTTCTTAGAGGACATAGATATCATGCTGGAATGTTTATGAAGTTTCATAAAATGGCTGGAAGGAACATAGTTTCATAGGTATGAATTCAGAGTCTGCATGCACATTGCAGTGTGGAAATTATAAAAGAAGTAAAGCAAATAGTTACGAACTATCTTTATAGTCCTTCATTTTCAAATCAAGTGTCAAGGTATATATATAGTACAGTATATACATAAAGTATAGGAAAAGCTTTAGAAATAGCTTGATCGTCACAGCTATAGTCTGTAAAAACTCATGGAGTTGTATGACATTTAATTTTATGTAATAATTTAGGATAAGAGAATAGTTTAGCATGCTTGTTTATGTGTATATCCCTGATAGGTATACAAACATTTGTATTTAAAGTGAGCAAAGAGAAACTCCAAACCATAAAAAGGCACCCTCCATTCTCCATTGTCACTAATTACTGGGAAAAATTAACATACTTTGTGTGCCTAAGGCTGTGTTCTTGTAAACTTCCATAAAAATGTGGTGATGAAATGTATAGCCTTATATATTGTTTTTATTTTACTTAGCATGCATTTATGGTTTTATAATGTACATGCTTCACTCATTTTTTGTCACTGAATAGTATACCATCAACATGTATATACATGTCATGCTTATCCACTCATAAGACATACCATCTATGAAGAGCTAGATGTCTTGCTTCTATCTTTAAGTGTTATTATGTCTGTCTTAAATACTCTTACTGCTTTAGGTAGATAGGACAATTGCTTCAGATTGTCTCACAAATTCCTAGGTATATAATGCATGAAGATAACCTTTATGGTTGCAGATTTCCTGGAAGACATGAGGCAGTTCAGATAATGAGAGTCCTCTGCAAACCAGTTCATGGAGAGAAATTCAATCTTCCCAGCATAGTCATATGAATCTGCTCGTTTCCAGAAGCTGTGATTCATATCTTTGATTTCCAGGTTACTATCAATGTTGGTAAACGGGAATATGTGTAAGGCATGACAGAAGTCATTTGTACCATAATGTTGCTTATATATTTATTATACATTTTAGTGTAATCTCTAACTTCACACAAAAATGAATTAAATACAATTTTTATAACTTAAAGAACACTGAATATTTTGTTTCAGTTAACCCAACAGGATCTATGTCTATCCATTTTTCATTGTAACCTACAGAAATTTAATGATTACAATTCTCCCTGATTATCAGAGTTCCATGATTATATTTTACCTTATTTTGAATTAACTAAAAAGTTCGAGGGAAATATTTGTGAGACATACATAGACATATCAATTTCTGGTCTTCACATATATGTGTGCATCTGACAAACAGATACATTGTTCTGGTAATCTAAAAAGAGTAACCTCAATTGAGAAAATTTCTTCATGTGTATGTTTGTAGGCAAATCTCTGGGGGAATTTTCTTGATTAATGATTGATGAAGAAGGTCAAAGCCCACAGAATATCCTCACACCCCTGGACATGTTGGGGCATAGGTTGTAGAAGGAACCTAGGTGAATAAACCAAGCCAGGAAGAAGGATTCATCCATGGTCTCTGCTTCCTGACTCTAGATGCCTGCCTTGAGATCCTGCTTTGCCTTCCCTTTATGATGGAGCATAAACTATAAGGCAAAATTAACATTTTCATTCTCAAGTTGCTTTGGGTATGTTTCTTACAGCAGCAATAGAATCCTAACCCAGACAGGAAGGTAGAAAGTACATGTGTGTATACAACACATTAAAAGGAGTTTGGAAAATGTAGAACATTAAAAGGAGGTGTGACTGTTCTGTATGAGTGCTAGGCAGGCGGTATTCATAAGGAGAGCTAGGCACAAATCAGAATAAGTTCTGTAGCTCCGATCATATTGGAGATATTTGTAAACACACTGGAAAAACATCTTTGTAAGCAAACTGAGTACATCTGTTTATGTATTCTGGTGTGGAGTTGGAGAGTGGTCTTGGTGATGCTGCTAAGGATTTTGAAAAATGCAGCTGAGATGCCAGAATGACAATTCCTGTCCTGAACTAGGAGAAAGCAGATGAAGACTAGAATATCATAATAATCCTTAAGAGGACTGAACCATTCAAGGACCACATTTTGAATATTGTAAAAAAATATGATACGAAATAGCCATATCATCTCTCTTATATGTGGAATATTTTAAGTTGAATTCATAACAAAGAAGTTTAAAATTTACAGTGTTTACTAGAGGTAGGGCTCTAGGCATTAAGGAGAATATATATAATATTTAATATACTCATATTTGGGGGATATATTGTTCATTATAGAATTATTGCAAAAATAATAAATTTATGGCTTAAAATTACTGAGGTAGATATTAAAAACTCTAATCACAGAACATATGATATAATGCACATGTTAATTAACTTGAATATGTACATACAACAAAACACCATACTGCATGCTTTAAATATATACAAAGTAGTTTTTCCAATCGAAAACTATAAAAAGACTGGAATTTGAAATTTATTTTATTGGAATATCTCTGAACTTAGTCTTTTGAATCAAATACAACTTTTTAAAAAATACAATTTTAAAATGTAAAATTGGATGAACATATCAATCTTCAAATATCAAATTTAAATTTTAATGTTTAGGCCTACGAAGATGGTTTATCAGAAAATGGTGCTTTTTGTCAAGTTAGATAACCTAAGTTCAATTCCTGAACAGTGCCATGAAAGGACAGAGGTAACTCATTTCATTCAAGTTGTCCTTGGATGGTCACATACTCCACAAACATATACACTATAAATAAATATAATAACTTATTATTAATGTACATATAGAAGATATTAAAATAGATATCACAAACAGTAGACACAAAATTTGAAGACTTTGGGTAGATAGTTAAAATGAATGGTCATTTGAAAGATGTATAGAAACCTAGTATAGTAGAAAATTCCTAAAATTTATGCTTTTATGAAGCTGATATAGATAAAATTGCCAAGTGATGAGGGAGAGAGAGCTTCAATTGGCCATTTCTTATAACCAAATAAAAATTCAAGTAAGGGTTTGAATGATTTCCTATAAATTATTTTCAAAAGAAGTTCCATGGGAATCCTGAAAAATTACATAAAATTACATACTGTTGTCAAGACTATAGGTTGCTCTCCACAAACTGACCACACTGCAGAAGACAATACCTATCCAACTAATTGAACTTGAAGAAGTCAAGCTGGTCCTTACAGAGAACCTTCACATCTACGTTCTAGCATCTTTGGTGTAAGAAGGTACTCTGTATGCTACCTAAAGGGAAACATAAACTTCACTCAACTACAACCCCTTTGATCTACAATGGTGTCCTTCCTGCAAGAGGAGCTAGAGTGATGGTGGCCCAAAACTTGTATGAGTAACTAACCAATATCTGGTTTGACTTAAAACCCAGTCCATGAAATGGAACCTGTACTGCTTGGGTGACCAAGAATCTGAGAGTAGATATTCTGGAGAACTAGAGGAAAATCAAATACTACTGTTCTACTAAAGGAACATAGCAATAAAATGCCTCCTAATGACATTCTGCTATACTAATAGATCAGTGCCTTGCTCACCCATTGTCAGGGAAGCTTCCCTGTGCAGCATATGGGAAAAATACAGAGACCCAGAGCCCGTCATTCTGCAGAGAGTGAGAAACCTTGGAAGACTTATCCTTTTAGGGATGTCTGCTTGAAATCCTTCTCTGCAAGGCTTAGGGAAACCTGCAGGAGGAGAGGAAGAAAGAGTGTGAGGGTGAGAGAGGATGGATGACATAAAGAATGCAAAGTTCTCTAAATCAACTGAGCACGGCTCATATGAACTTCCAGAAACCATGGCAGAATGTACAGAGCTGACATTTATCAGGTCCTCTGTGTTTATATTATGGCCTCTAGTTTAGTGTTTTTATGAGATTTCTGGGTGTTCAAACCACTGGGACTCAGTCTCTTGTGCCTTTTCTTGAGCTCTTTTTCTTCTGTTGTTTGCTTTGTCCAATTCCAATGTCTCAGCATTCTTTAGTTGAGTAGAGTTCTTTGTATCGTGCTGGAACTTCCTGAGCTTTCTGGTGCATCCCCACCCCCATCCGCATCAGCATGACTGTTTGTGCAGTCCTTTTTCATATCAGGTTTCATAGTTTTGTTGGTGAGACTGCATGGGTGCAATTTATGATGTTTCTAGGAGACACAATAGGAGACTCCCTGTTCTTCTGACTCATTCACTTTTTCTATGATAATGTACAAATTATAAATTAGAAAACCATCATTATTAAAGAAATGTTTTAGGCAGGCAAGATAACACAAACTTAGTATATAAGTACTTGGGAGAAGGAGGCTGATGGACCAGCTGATCATATCTTCAAGGCCAACATTACCTGCTGTGATGGTTTGAAGCTAACTTGGGCTCCTTAAGACACTTGCCATAAAAACAATTAAATTAAAATTTAACAAACTGTTGTTTGAAGAAAACCCTAAATTGGCTCTTAAATAAAATTTTTGAACAGCTTTCAAATAATACTCAGATATTAATAATAATGCATTCTCCGTAAGATACATAAAAAGCTTTCAGGAAAACAAAGAGAAAGTCTGGCGATTGACTGTAGAAAGATATCCAGATGTATTCTACATATATCAACTTATTGAAACTTACTTAGTTAATGAATTTTATTATAACATCAAGGTATGTAATCAGCAACCATTTATGTTTTTAGAAGGAATTTCTTAGATACACACACAGTACAGAAATAGTTTGTTTATAAGAGTTTTTTTGTAAATCTACTTTTAATCTTTTAAATCAGATTTATTAGTAACATAGCAGTGTTTATAGCAGATACCTTAATAGGCGGTTTAGCACACACCAGCCATATACCAGCTTGTCTCGCTCTTAGTGTTTCCCATCCTGCTTTATTTTTAACCATGTCTAAAAAAATGTTTTGCAAATTCATGAAAATAGCATTTATGATCAATGACATTTCACCATTAAATTTTAATTAATAGGGAAAGAAAAGATGAAATATCTTTCCAATGTTATACCTAAAATCATGTTTGAAGAGGGATTAACAAAAATGTTAATTTTGTATAGACTCTGACACTTATTTGTTTTAGGGTATCTTCTTAAAGTGTTCATTTTGTTATTCTATATGCTGTTTGAAAAAGGGCACACAATCAATCTTGGAAAAATAACTATTAACACTATTAGAGTATGAATATTTGATTATAAGTATAACATTCAGATTCTTTGTTAAGAGAACGAGGATAACATGAGATTGAAGCATGTCATGAATTTTGTAAATATATTTTAACGTTTACAACTCTATGAAATAGTTCTGACAAAAATAGAGATATCTTTCCTATGTGTTCTAGATGCACCTAGGAGGCCCATCTTCACTGTGGACAGCACCAATTCATGGGCTAGATTTATAAGCAAAAAAGGCAAACAATTTGGTTATCAAAATTGGAAATTACAATAAATGAGAATAGAAGTGGGAGACAGGCAGGGGAAAGGGAGGTGAAGATTGCAAGCAACAACCCCGCCCGAGACAGGCAACAGTGCCTACTTTGAGAGTTCAAGTTTCAACCTGCTTGTATGAAAATAACTAAGATAGTGCCTATATTTTAAATATATTGTTTTATGATTGATAATGACAAAATACTTCATTATTCCTATCATAAAATCAATATTAAATAGATGTGTATGAATTTGTGTAAATGATTAAACAATTTACATATGAAAAAGTATGTGCTCCAACATTGAATACATCTGAAATGTTTCCAGTTTTTGGAATTTTAAGTGTATAAGTAAGAGAATCATCACAGGAACTGCAGATCTTTTTTCTTTTTGAGGTCTGTGTTAAACTAACTCCATCAAGAAATTTTCATAGATGTGAGAGAATTATCATTTTCTACACTTAGCTTGGAGTCAGAAGAGCTAAATTGCATTGGGGATAAATAACCATAAACTATGTGGGGCAAATGCCTTCTACCAAGATGTAATAGTATGTAAGACATATTCTTTGAATTTTCTCTTTACTAATTATACATCTGTGGTATTATAATTATCTATTAGCCATAAAACAAGGAATCATAGTGAAGTGTTTATTTTCCCTGCATTGTGCCTGAAAAATAAAAAAAAATAAGTTGGACGTATTAAAGATAATAAATAGGTAGCAATCATGGGTATAAGGAAGCTATTAAAATAACTAAAATAAATGTTTTAAAATAAAATAAGGTAGGTATTAAAATAATTTAGTTTAGAAAGATATTAAAGTTGAAATTTAAGGACATTCCCATTAGGGCATTCCCATTAAAAAATGCAAGGAACATAGCAGTCTTTCTTTTGGACATATAACAGTCTTGCATCCTTTCAAAGGTGATGAAATTTTATGTTTGTGAATAAAATTCTTAGGCACTGTTAACAGTTCCATAAAATTAATTATTGCTCAAATATTGTATAATCAAGATAGCCATTCATTTTCCTTGGTTACTTGTTGCACTAAAGGAAATGAGAATGCAAGTGTTATCTATCAGAGAAGAATATCAATACTAATGACAAAAATATAAATTAGAGTGTCAGGTTGAAGTCTGACGAAAACTATGGCTTTATTGATATTGAGTGGCAGGTCTGGAATGACCTTCAAAAAGAAAAACAAAAACAGAGATAAACTAGTTTTCTACAGATAAAATAGTATTCTAAATTTCTAAAATTCTGTAAGAATTTCAGTATGTATTAAAGGAACAATTATAAAGTGGACCTGTTATCGCAATTTGAAGAAATATAAAGTAAGTTATTATTTCTATTAAAAATATCACATGTAGAATTTTTCTTAGGAATGCAAATTTTAAAAAAATTAATTTTTGCTAATATAATTACTATTTTCTGTAAAACCCATTTTGATTAAAGTTTAAAATTTTCCTCTGAATATAATAATCTAAAATTAATGAGTCCTTGCATAAGACATATATTTCTTAATTGCTTGCCCATTGAGTAAATATTAAAGCAGAGATATTTTTTTAATAGAGGATTTGGTCAATGGATAGAAATAGATGACAGTACAGAAGCACATACTGTTCTGGTATACCACAGTGTGACTACAATGAAATATACTGCATTAAATATTATAAATAGCTATGAAATAGGATTTGATGTTCTTATCGCAAAGATAGAATAAGGTAATGAGTAAATAGACATGCTAAAATCCCTTTTGATTATTTTAGCATGTACACATGTGTAAAACATGACACTATCACCACAAATATGTACAGTTATTATGTATCAATTTAAAGGAGTTTTATGAAGTAAATATTTACATAGTATGCAAGGTTGTCTAGTGCTGCAAAACATTTCCTATGCAAATGAAGAAGCCAAAATTGAAACAAGTCAGATCATGTAGTTTTAAGTTTTTCAGTCTAAAGGAATAAAGAAATATGAATTTTGAGATAAGGGAGCTTTCACAAAATTATACAATAAATAAAATAAAGGTACACATCATCTCATGTTGAGATAAAGGGCTTTATGAATTGTAATTTAAGGATTTGTTGTTTGCTTCTTTGAAAAAGAAAACTACTCAGAAAAAGAATCAGCATTTTTCAGATGCCTTGCACAATGAATAATTTATATTAGACAGCAATATGTACTTTATTATTATTAATTGGCTTGACTATAGAAAACATTTTTAAAGCGATACTGTAAACACACGAGGGACACAAGTAATATGACAGGCTTGACTAACAAATATACAGTGCTGAAAGTAAAAATGTTTTAAAAGCAGTTTTGGATATGTATCTGAAGCTATGTTATAAGATCAGTTATCTAAGGTAAAATTAGGAAAATTTTCAGGACTTATGGAAATCTAATGTTGCAAAAAAAATCTAGTTATTTTTTCCTATCTTCTCTTGATTTTGAAGATTCTGAAGCTGAATATTTCATTTCTATTTGACCACAGCATAGAGTAAAAACAATGATGTATGCATATAAAATAAATTTACTAAACACATTTCCAAGGTGATTTCTTCTTGCCGTCAATGGGAATTAATGAAAACCATAAGGTTCATTTGCCAACTGTTGCTATTTTCTACCATTTCCTCATCCTTGGGATGCAGGTCATTCAAATTTATTGTCATGGTCTTCAGAGAAAAGCCCTGTATGTTTGCTTGGTTAAACTTAATCTCTAACTTTTAGAATATTTTTCAGCAAACTTCAATTGAAATCATTTAACCAAAACTTGACTTTGTCTCTTTCACAAGGCTTGTGATGCTGCCTTCTCTGCTCATCCCCTTATCTTCATTTCCTCTCCTTTCACAGTCCTGTTTCAATGACTCATGCAGATTGTGCACTGCCTGAGAAATGACATGTAGAACGCATAACAATGCATGGCCAGCTCAATGACCATTCATGATTAGCATCCCTGCCACGTAAAAAGGTCATTCATAGCCACAGCCAAGAGAACAAATGCCTGCAGCAGTATTTATAACCATCACAAGACATGCTCCTGGTATTGCACCTGATATGCTGTTCATATATTTTGTGGTGAGAGTGATATGTTGCTCAGGTTCTTTAATAGAAAATATTTAATAGTATAGCAAGGAAAATGTAATTAGTATTATAATTTGTCTTTTCACAAGAGGGTTTGTTCTATATCAAGACCACCACCCACACTTCACCCCTAGCAATGTTCAGTGCGCAAGGATTAAGCAGATGGAATATGTTGTGCAAGTGACCTTCATTTTGACCTGAAAGCATTCTTCCTTATCTTGGGATCAAGGGTGGGCTTATTTTCCATGCTAACTTATTGTCCTGAGGCACCGTCCATCAAGTATGTGACATTTCTGTTGAATTATGAGAAGTTTTCCAAAGGTATGTTGAAGCTCTCCTGAGACTTTGCTTTAATCAGTTTTATTCACCGAAAAAGTAACTTTCTAAAAACAAAATGAAATGACTCATTTATACTTGATTGAAGAATAGATCATGCATTACATGTACTTCAAAAATTTTCTGGTAAATTAATAAGCAAATAAAATTAATCATCTCCCTTAAAAATAAAATATGTATTTTCAGCTTAAAAGAGATGAACATATCGTACGTTGTATAATTAAACTCTTCAGGGTATTATCATAGTATGATAATGCATTAATCATACTGAGATTCATTTTTTGGATAGTTTGATAAATTAGCATCTGTGTTTAAGTCAATGAGTCAATGATATTAAATCAGTCACATAAATAAAATTATTCAATTTTAATTATGCAACATGAAGCAAAAAATGTTCTCAGTACTATGACATTTAATTAAGACTTAAAAATAATAAGATTTGGGTGCAGAGCGGGCAACTTTTACCAAGCCTACCCTTTTGACTGTGAGGACCTGGGCCAGTAAGGTGCCCTGATCCAGTGCTGACAGATACACCTGGACTGAGGGACCAAGCCACCGAGAACTCTCCTGACTACATTCGAAGGAAGAAATGGGCAGGCGCCAATGCAAGAATTCCTCCAACAACCTGAAAAGCAACATGATAACACCGGAATCCAGCGAGTATGCAACAGGAAAACCTGAGCAACCTAACCCAGAAGAAATCGACTTTAAATGTAACATTATGAAAGTGATAGAGAACTTTAAAGAAGAGGTGAAAAACTCCTTTAAAGAAAAGGATGAAAAAACTAACAAAAAGTTAGAAGAAATGAATAAATTCCTCAAAGATACCCTAGAAAACCAAGAAAAAGCAATCAAACAGGTAATGGAAACAGTTCAAAACTTAAAAACTGAAATGGAGGCAATGAAGAAAACACAAACCGAGAGATGGAAGGATATGGAAAATCTGGATAAAGAACAGGAACCACAGAGACAAGTATAACAAACAGAATACAAGAGATAGAAGAAAGAATCTCAGACACTGAAGATACGATAGAGAAAATAAACTCAGTGCTTGAAGAAAACAACAAATCCAACAAATTCATAATACAAAACATCCAGGAAATCTGGGACACCATGAAAAGAACAAACCTAAGAATAATGGGGATAGAAGGAGAAGAATTCCACCTCAAAGGCCCAGAAAATATATTCAACAAAATTATTGAAGAAAATTTTCCCAACCTAAAGAAGTTTATTCCCATGAAGTTTCAAGAAGCATACAGAACACCAAATAGGCTGGATCAAAAAAGAAAAAAAAACATCCCCTCGCCATATAATAATCAAAACACAAAACATACAGAATAAAGATAGAATATTAAGAGCTGCAAAGGAAAAAGTTCAAGTAAACCTATCAGAATTACACCTGACTTCTCTATGGAAACCATGAAAGCCAGAAGGTCTTGGATAGATGTGCTGCATACACTAAGAGACCATGGATGCAAGCCCAGACTACTATACCCAGCAAAGCTTTCTTTCACCATCAATGGAGAAAACAAGATATTCCAGGATAAAAATAAATTTAAGCAATATATTGCCACAAACCCAGCCTTACAGAAAGAACTAGAAGGTAAACCACAACTAAAGGAAGCAAACAACACCTATAATAATGCAGACATTTAACAACCCTCCACCAGCACAACTCAAAGAAGGGAGACACACAAACCCTACCACAAAAAAGAAATTAACCGATATGAACAACCACTGGTCATTAATAACATTTAATATCAACGGACTCAACACACCTATAAAAAGACACAGGTTAAGAGAATGGATACAAAAACAGGATCCAACATTCTGCTGTTTACAAGAAACACACCTCAACCACAAAGACAGACATTATCTCAGAGTAAAGGGTTGGGAAAAGGTTTTTCAATCAAACGGCCCTAAGAAACAAGCAGGTGTGGCTATACTTATATCGAACAAAATCGACTTCAAACT
>PVIU01011760.1:0-14159 GCA_004026605.1 Ondatra zibethicus | reverse complement strand
GTGAAAGCAACCATGATATCTATGGGATATCATAATATCTTACCACTATTTAAAATACTTTTATATTTAATAATTAATTAATTAATATTATGTATTTTATTTCACGTGCATGAGTGTTTTGTTTTCCTTTACAGCTATGCATCAGATGCAGATCTGATGGCCAGGAGTGACAGTCATCTTGCGGAAATATATCAAATGTTCTGTCTTAGAAGAAATGGCAGAAAATAAAATAATTAGGAATCTGTGTAAAATTTCCCATTTCCTATAGGTTGTGTCACAACATCCTCCATAATTGTAAAATCCATAAATCTGTTAAAATAATGCTTCGTAACATGATAAGTGTACTTTCCTTCTAATATCAGCACTTAAATACACACATGTGCTTTAGGAGTAGAAACTATGGCACCAGATACTTAAGTGCATGGTGGTTGGATGTCAAGACCATGATGGGATTACCCACTGAAACAGTTTACCTGATCTAATGGAAGCCTACCAATTCTGGCCTCACAGCAAGGGAACCAGTATAGGGCAGAACCAGCTTTTTGGATTGTGGGTGACAGTTGTATGGCTGGGGCAGACTGTGGGGTCACTGGCAGTGAGACCAGGATTTATCCTTACTGCTTGTACTGGCTTTTTGGAACCCATTCTCTTAGGAAGGATACCTTGTTTAGCCTAGATATAGTGTGGAGGGTCTTGGTCTTGCCTCAAAGCAATGTGTTAGAAAAACTTAGATTATATTAGGGACCTTGGTAGGAGGAAATACTTCACCTGAAAAACAACTTGATGTAGCAATCAATAAATATGCCTTTATACTGTTGCTGGATGTTTAGTTCACCAAAGGCTAAATCTTCCTGCTGCCACACAGGCCTAAAAGTTTCACCTTGACACAACTTCTTTCTTCATCTCACCAAACACAGAATCTCTGACTTAGATCCACAGTAAAAGTGCATTTTACTCCTTTAGGGGACCCAATATTGGTTCCCAGTACCTATGACAGGTGGCTGATTACTGCCTGTAACTGCATCTCCAGGAGTATCCATGGCCTAAGCTGGCTTCTGTCCTCTGTAGGCAACTGCACTCACAAGGAGCTATCCCAACCCACATACAATTTAAAAACTAAATAAATATATTATAAATAGAACCAGATCCTTCATTCAAGATGATCCAAAAATCTTGGCTTCCCTGAAGCTATTTTTGTTTCTAATATTTCCTTTATATGAGATTCTAATCATCATTTGAAATTTGGTATTCCATTTCTCCCATGCCAAACAGTCAGCACTGAAAAAATACAAACAAATAACATCACATGGACTGAGCATGTCATATTTAGGAATATATATGTATATAAACATATGTATGCAATAACAAATAATGAAAGAGGAGGCCTCATATTCAAAGGAGAATAGGGAGAGTTTAGGAAGGGTTGGGAGGGAGAAAGTGAAGGGAGAAATGATATAATTATATTATAATTTCAAAACAAAAATGATATTACAAGATTTGCCTTATGTCTTTGCTTATGCTTTAACTGAAAGGTTGCATAATCCTTCCTGCTAGTGCTTCCATCTTTCCGGTTTAAATCACATCTATGTTGATGACTCCCAATCTGTCTCTATTTCCCACATACCTATAGCTTTAGCTATCAAACCATCTACTGAAAAACATTATTCCACAAAGCCATACTGCCATGAAAAACACTATGCCAGCCATTGAATAACTATGCACAGCAAAAAGCATGTGTGCCCTTTTCCAAACAAGGCGCCTTCCATCATGTTCCTTGGTTTACAGCTGGCATATCCTTCAGCATTTTGCACCCCTAGTCCAGACAGTCTGCAAAGGCTACAGTTCATATTTAATAGAATATAGACACATTTCACTAATTTCCCTTTAGTTAGATTTCCATTATCTTGGCCTGTGTTATTTCAACAGCACAGTTATTTCCTTACTATCTCCAGTTCTAAACAACATTACAGTTAGAAAAACTTGCTCATACAAACATTTATTCTCATTTTCATTTCTCTTGAGATGTATTTGTCAAGTGTATGGGATAACCAGATTTCCACTATGTAGATAGAGTCACCTTATGCAACGTCCATATTCACCTTTTCTCAGTTTCATCTGTCTGACTGCCTTCTTTTTTCATGAAGAGAGGCTGAAATAAATTTGAAATCTCAAGTGCATCCCATTCTTTTTTATCTCTGAGCATCCCATGTTATACTCCTCTTATCTTCGTACACTGTTTTGAATTCATTAGATTTTTCAGAAATGTTCATTGCTCAAACAACTGTAGAGCAGAAATGACTTTGGTGTACTGTCATAGTCTTTATACCTACTCTGTCACATTACTGTCATGTTCTTTGCACATCCTATTTTTCTCCTGTACTTTCCATTTATTCTATGTTTTCTTAATATCATACATAATTCATGTCTAAGTGGTCACACATATCCAATTATTATGTCTCTTTCTCTCCTTATATGATACCATTTTGCTTTCTTATCCTGTGAAAACAGTCATTTACATCACTACCATTTAATGTTCATTCATTTTTTTATTTACTTATTCTTTATGCACATGTGTTTGGGTCATGTATGTATGGGGGTCAAATGTACATGTGGTGGCTGGGGCAATAAGTTGGGCATCCTTTTCTAATGCACTCTGCCTTATCATCTTGATATGGGATGTCTCATTGAACCTGGATTGGGGCCGAGAATCATTCTGCCTCACTTATTCTCTGGTATCATCAACATCCCAACACATATATCCAGTACAGCTTTTACATAGATGGTAAGATCTGAACTGAGGGTCTCGTGTTTATGCAGTAAGCAGTCTTATTCACTGAACCAACTCCTTAAACCTTACTAGTCTCTCTGACAGAATTAGTACAAAGAAAACCGAATATACAACTTAGAGTCCTGGTAGGAACAACAATCTACTAACTTTCATAATAATTTGGATCTCACCAACCATCTCTACTAATCGTTTTGTTTTCTGCATCCCCATATTACTACACATCTATGCAACATTAGCATTGTCAAATGTGGTAATCATTTGTCTTCACTATTTGGGTTAGGTCCTATGAAGCTCTACTTTAGACAGTTCTGAGAAGCTCCACTGGATTCTTGCTTTCTGTTTACTACACATAGATCTCAGGAAATAAGACAACACAAATGAATATACTTGCTTAAGTTATTATTATTAAAGTGAATATATATCACCTAGGGATCTTGCAATTTAATAAGTTTGGGTTAGAGCCTTAAAAACCCGCTATAATATCAAATTTTCTAATCTGTCAAATAAATATAGCATTACATGTCTCTGCTACTATGACCACAATGGAAGAACTTGGATGTTTGAAATAGCTATTGGTAGGCATCTCAGGATTGGTTAAGCCAGTTGTGTGCACAGTGGTTTGGGGAAATTTAAAGCTCACAAGACCAGTGTATCTCAACCTGTGTGTCATGACCCTCTTGGTGTTACGTATCAGATATCATGCGTATCAGATATTTACATTACATTTTCGAAGATAGCAAAATTACAGTTATGAAATAGCAACAAAATTAATTTTGTGGTTGGGAATCACCACAACATGAGGAACTGTATTAAAGTATCACAGTATTAGGAAGGTTAAGAACCACTGCACCAGCCAGGTGGTGGTGGCACACACTTTTTATCCTAGCACTTGGGAGGCAAAGGCAGGTGGATCTTTGTGAGTTCAAGGCCAGTCTGGTCTACAAGAGTTAGTTCTAGTTCCAGGACAGCTAGGAATGTTACACAGAGAAACCCTATCTTGAAAAACAAAAAAAAAAAAAAATTCAGTTAGGACATGCTTCTCACAAAATATAAGAATACATATTACATTGTCTGCTTCTCTGGGAAGGATGTGTTCTTAGACAATTTTGGAAGGTTGAGTGCACATTCAGTTTTGAAGTACATTTAAAAATATCTCAAGTCAACCTAACTTCCGTGACTGAATGAGGAATTGTTTTGCTAATTTCATTTAGAATATGTCCATCTACATGCAAATTACACATTTTCCTCATTACAATGTGTGTTGATTCTTATTTAAATGAATGTCTGGTTGGAAGCATGGTAGACAGAGACAGAACAAAAAATATTGAGTCAGACAGACTTGGGTCTAAATTATTTCTCTTTTATTTCTAAGGAATTCACTAAACACTTCCACATTTTTTCTTCATATTCATTTCTGTTTCTTCTTCTCCCTCTCATTTTTTTTTGGTATAGTCTTACTGTGTACTCCAGTATGGCTTCAGCCTCCTGTGTGAACAGATTACAGGCAAGCACCTTTATATCCAGCTTTTACATCTCATTACTCTCGTGGAAATGTAAATACAGACCTTGAGGATATACTCTTAATTAACACACAAGGATATAAAATTAATCTATCAAACTGGTCATCCAGAGATCTCCTATTTGCTTATCTGACAGTTATTTATAGAGTAGCTAATATTAAAATTTTATGAATGGGAAAATGAAAAGAAGAATATAGTTTAATTTTCACAGCACTCTCATTTAATTACATGAGTGCATGTATATGTGTGTGTGTGCATGTGTGTGTATGTGTGCATGTGTGCATGTATGCATTTGTGTGTACTTGTGTATGTGTATAAAATCAGTAAATGGAATATAGTAGGCAAGTGAGCTCAGGGGTTAAATCAGGGAAGTCTTGTTTGTGTTCTGCATGATATAGGTCCTCCATAGAACATGTGTAGAGCACCATTCCAGGAAGAACAGAGCAACCCAGATGCTAAGACCCATTACAGCTGATCATTTCCAAGAGTCACGGAACAGTACCTAAGAGTGAAACAAAATGAGAGAAAGTGCTGGGAATGAGGTCAGCAAGGTTAGAAATTCTGTGGTTCTAAAGACAATAGTAAAATGTTTGCCTTTTATCCTGCCTGCAGATGGATAGATGAGAATTTCCAACTATGTGCTGTTATCCAGCCTGTATGAAGATACTGTTTAGGTTTTAACATGAGAATTTACTATCATGTGAAATGACTGTGATATAAATAGTAGGGCTGCTCATGAAGGTATTAGTGCAATAAAAGTCTGTTGATAATTATGAAATTTTAAAACTGTATTAGCTTTTGATGGCTGTCATTCTGTTTCTGCTCTCTGAGTTAACCTCCATAAGGAAAACCTTCTCTAACAAATCAGTGACAATATTAAGAAACTCTATATGTTACTACTCCTGGGATCATTCATGTTTCCACTCAGTGATCTACCTAAGAGAAATTAGTACAGTCAGAGGTTTATAAATGTCCATACACTAATAATTACTAGGTGATTTAAATGGCCTCCAAGTGCTTCCTTAAATACATAGCTCTGCCTCTGTGACCAAGTATCTTTAATTAAATGCCAATGTCTCTATTAATTTTATTTTTTTGATGATTTGTAGCTATGTTGATCTAGTTTAATTTAATTTAATTACTTCTTGAATAGTTTCCATTCTTTTTCTGGTCATAGTGACATCAAAAGTTTCAGTTAAATTCAACATTATATGTATCAAACAGGTTGTATTTAGTCATATATGTGTATATATATACAAGTATGTGTGCATTATCAATTAGTAAAAAAGAGGCTGCATGTATGAAGGAAAGTAGGAAGGCTTATTAGAAAGTGCTTGAAGGGAAAGAAGGGAGAACTCTAAGTATATAATTATTTCAAAAGTAAAATTATAAAAAAGTATTGTTGTCTTGGTCATTCAAGCAAAATATTGTGAAAATTCACTGGTCAGGAAACATGGACTTTATTGTCATTGAATTTATGTTCTTCTAGGAGACTATAATGCAGGATAAAAGGTGATGCCAGCATCAGATGGTCTGGCACAAATACCTCAAGAGCAATAGAAAATAGAAGTTAGAGTTTTTATTCTAATTTCTTTCCTGTTGCTGTTATAAAATGCCATGATGAAAGATCCCTGTGAGAGAAAAGTTCACAATCCCAAGTTACACTTGGTAACTGAAAATAAGTTCAGAGAACAATGTATTAATACATGGATGCTGGAGTTACTTTCTGCTTTTCTCTCAGTCTCGGCCTCAGCCCATGAAATGTTGATTTTCACATTCAGGGTTAGTACATTAATGTTCAGATGAGTGTACAGTACAACATTAATGAAATTCCTCCCAGCCATACACAGATCTCTACCTATGTTAGATGATCCCCTAGTGAGACTCCCTTCTCAGGCGATTCTATATTATGTCAACTCAACAATCAAAACTGCCCATTACATCTTCCTATAAACAAAGAGAATATTCTAACTATGCACAAAATAAGAGCAACAGAAGAGAAGACAGAATCTATAATTACAATAAATTATGGCATCAATAATTTTAAATGTACATATAAGGACAGACAACTACTTAAATGGCTGATAATCTGTTTTGTAATGAAACTGGACAAACAAATTAATTTGCTCATATGTCATTTCAGCAATTGTGACTGAGTGCCAGCAACAAAATAAGCACTTAATAATGGAAAACAAAGCAATGACAAATAGGAAACCAATTTTCTTCCACTTAACTCTTAGTGGGAAACATGACATCCAGATTTCAGACAACAGACAAACAACACATCTTTTGTTTTCTCACCTCATTGTTTAAAAGCAAGAAGTATGGATTAGAGCAGATTGCCTTTGTTCTATCAAAATATCCCACCTGTGGGATGCCCTACAATATTTTTTTAAAGAGTTCTGTCAGAAAATAAGTGATTCAGAAAATTACCTGGCAGAGTAAAGCATGTGAACCATTTGACAGGGCTGTCAGACCTTTCCAGTTTACCAAATGATGAATGCCATAAGGAATAAATGTGCTTCAGTTATTTCTCTCTGGCATCTTCGTTTAATGCTAAAGATCATCATTTTGTTTACATCATTTGATTCCATTAATTTTTCATTTTGTCACACATCTTTGTTTCCGCCAGTTCCTATATTCCCACTGGAAAGCAGCTTCTCCGCCACATCTTATCCAAGACTGAACTCAATTCCTTTGAGAACTGACAATTTGTTTCTTCAAAGATGACAGAGGGTACTTTTCCCACTTCAGAATACTCATAAGTTTCATATAACTGATGTTACTCTCTCAGAAGACTCTCTAGAATAATTGAGTTACTTAGCACAATTATAATTTGGAGTAGTTTCACATTCAGTTCAGCAGTGCGCCATGCCAGAATCCAGAAACTACAATAAAAGTTCCTCCCACCAAGTAGTGAAACAATTTAATAAATTCAAAGAGAATTCGAGGAAAGAAACTAGAAAGTCATTAAAAATTGACCAGTGCTTTACAATCCCAAACAGAAATGCCAAAATAAGACCCGAATTTTCTCAGGATGTGATACAAATCAGTGGTGCACAGGAAATCTTTAATATTCTCACCAATTTAGCCTGCAGATCCAATCATCTACCAACATTTTCTGTTCAATCATGCTGAGCTTTTTCACCAGCCCTCCGGTTAGAAAATAATAAAAGGTCTGCAGGTGCATCAACACTGCTAGGAAAAGGTATAGGTGTGAGAAATGTAATCATTTCTCTCCAGAATTAGACAATAAACTGTTCGGGACTAGCAGGCTATCTCTTCACAAGAAATTTGACTTATTTATACTATGCTGTTTTTAGTTAATATATAGATTGATACTTTCAAATGAAGCTTTATTGTAATATATTCAGGTGATTACACTTAGAATTTTCATTCATATAATTTATTTGTTAGGACACAATCCTCTACGGAATGCATTCTGAGGCACCAGTTCCATGGCTACAAGTTACTCATACTTGACTGGAAGAGAGAGGGTCTCCCACAATAAGGGGAGAGCAATGAGGCATGAGTTATTAAATTTTGTAGCCAAATTTCCCACTGGAAATGGAAGAAAAAAATGGTTGAATCTGTCTAAGTCTATTCAGGATTTCTTTGTGAGTGAGGAGGAAACCACACAAATATCATGACTTAAGATGAGCATAGACATTGCATCTCATTTTCTCACGATTTGTCAAAGGGTAAAGAAGGCGACACATACACATAATTTTTGTTTGGTAACAGGGTGAAGTAGTACCTCGTGTTTACGAAACAGAAGTGGAAAGTGTAAGTTTTTAGTAAAAACATCAACACTGGCCATTTACTCAACTTTCATCATTAAGATTAGTGACTTTATCCTAATGATAAAGTCATGACATGAGACAAAAGCCCGGTAGCTTAAAAGAAAGGCCTGGCAGGGTGGTGGCACACTCGGGAGGCAGAGGCAGGCGTATCTCTGTGAATTAGAGGCTAGCTTAGTTTACAGAGTGAGTTCCAGGACTGTCAGAGCTAAACAGTGTAACCCTGTTTCAAAAAACCAAAACCAAACCAAAACAACAAAAAATAAAACAAAACAACAAAAAATAACAAAGGACAAAGTCTCTGCAAGTTCCCTCACTTGATATTGGGGACCCTGATGATGAACTGACTCAACAACTTCAAGGATAGAGCAGGAGGCGGCTACATAACAGCTGTAGGTCATAAGTGGTCCTGTCTTTTCTCAGACTGATCAACTCTAATTAGGGGAAGAAGACCTCGCAAAGACTTTTAAAAACACCATTCCTCAAGGAGAAGCTAGGTGTCGGCTTCCTGAGTTCCTCCTCTGCTTTCTGGAGGGTCTTTATCCCTGAATGCCTGCTGCATATATTTCCTCACCCCTAATAAAATCCTTTCTTCAGCTACTGAGAAAAAGGAAGGGAAAAAAAAAAAAGCAAGTTGAACCAGCCTTGAGGAGCGCAGGCCACTAAGCTGTGGTGCACAACTGTTTCTGCGTCTGTTCCTGCCTCCAGATTCCACCATTCTTGGCCTCTACTTATGAGGGACCTGTAAACTCTAAGTTCAGATAAATCCTTACCTCCTAAGTTGCTTTAGTCCTAATGTTTTCTCATGGTGATAAAAACCTAACTAAGATAAGCACCATTCCAGACATTAACAATTACAAAATCAAAGTATCAGTCAACTCCGGAAAATGATGAGGACACTCTACGTCCTGCAGCATTAAATGTTTTTTTAATATTCTTTTATTTTTCATTCAAAAATTTACACTTCCTCCCCTTCTCCCAGTCCCCTCCTGCTCCCCCACTAACCCTCCTCCCTCCCCCTGCTTCCTTAAGAGGGGGCAGGGTACCCTGCCCTGTGGGAAGTCCAAGGCCCTCCCCCCTCCATCCCGGCCTAGGAAGGTGTGCATCCATATAGACTAGATTCCCAAAAAGATAATACATGCAGAAGAGATAGGTCCCAGTGCCATTATCATTGGTTTCTCAGTCAGCTCCCATTGACAGCCACATTCAGAGATTCCGGTTTGATCATATGCTCATTCAGTCCCAGTACAGCTGGATTTGGTGAGCTCCCATTAGATCAGGCACACTATCTCGGTTGGTGGACCAGCCTCTCCCGGTCCTGACTTCCTTGCTCATCTTCTCCCACCTTCTACTCTTCGACTGGACCTTGGGAGCTCAGTCCATTGCTCCGATATGAATGTGGGTCTCTGTCTCTATCTCCATCCATTGGGTGAAATTTCTATGGTGATGATCAAGATATTCATCAATGTGACTATGGGACAAGGCTAGATCAGGCACCTTCTCCTCTGCTGCCCAAGTACCTAGCTGGGGACATCTCCGTGGACACCTGTGATCCCCTCTAGAGCCAAGACACTTGCCAATCCTAAAATGACTCCCTTAATGTAGATATCTTATTCCCTTCTCCAATATTAAATATTTTTCTGAACTTTTATTCTTCATATAAAAATAAACAATTACATAAGTCTTATTAGTATGTAAATGTATTTTTGTCTTTAATAAATGATATTACATCTATACCAAAGAGTTGGTACAAAATAAATTTCCAAATTATTATTAGCAAACATTTGACTTGTATACATACATGACATACCTATGTGCCTCAGGACATGTAATGATTGCTCAAGCAAAGGGGTAGAAATGGAAAAAATCTGAAGACTCTGTATCTCAGATAGCAATTTACAATGTCATATTTCTAGTAATATCGGACCTACTTTATTGCCCTACTAATTAAACATTTAGTGAAAAATTCCTTTGACGTTATTTTAGTCATTTTCTTTCACTCCTGATTTGCTTTTGTATTTAGATTATGTTTTCTGCAGATATAATTAGAAAATTATTAAAAAGGTCATCTTTTCTATATATAATCAAAATATTAGACAATACTCAAGAAGTTTTTAAACTTGCAAAGGAATTATTTCTTATTTTCTCTTCTAATTATTGAAAATAATTGACCTAGTCAAGCAACCAACAAATATCAGGTTTCTCCTCTTTTTCAGTAACAAATACTTGAATATGGTTTTGATAGCTTCACAATTATAAGGAAATTAATTACTCCCCTAAGTTATAATTGAATATGCATATAATTGGGTTAAGGGGAAGGCAGTTTATTCTTTTATCCACATGTAACCTTTCACTTCCTTTACAGTGTAGCTGCTTATGAATCCTGTGTGTCTATCATATGTTCTTCATCCCTTCACATCAGGGGCTACCTCTTTCAATAATTTCCAATTGCCTGACAGGCGCATTAGTCACAGGACGTCAAAATCTATTTTGGAAAATGATAGCAAGCATCAAAGAATACTGAAGCAATTATTTCAGTGGTTTTTGAATGTGGTCTCTGTTAGGATTTGCATCAATTATTTCTTTGGAATATTTAATTTTTCTATCATCCTGTCATCTCTCCATTTTTCTGTGAATAAAATTCTACAAGTTTAAAATGGTAATGTGATAAACATGCCTTCCCTAGGGATTAAAAATACCAGTATTTGAGTGATAGGGTACTGGAAATATTTACACTAATTTTAGGAAAAAGTGTTGTAACTGGCTATGTAAGATGACATAGGTAAAGCTGTAAGTAACTAACTTGCTACACAGACATTACATTCTTCAAATTCTGGTGACATTATTATTTAAATACTAAAGTTGTATGTTCTCATAACCTATTTATAATTTGGAATTCTAAAATTTTCAAAAACAAATACATTTTAATCAAAGATGCTTTAAAATGTAATCTCATTTCTGATATTTAAAATTTCTAATAAACTTTATGCTTACATTTACTAATTTACTTGGTTTTCTCTTTTATTTTTGACTTTTCTTTCCTCCCTTGATGCTACTCACGTCTTATGGATCTCTGATTGCTATTCTGAACTCAGTTAGATATTACAATTAGATATCTATATCTAATATAGCCCTGTATCTTTTCCTTCTTAACACTTAGAATTTGGTAGCTAATGCTTCTTTACTTCATATCCACCAAAGTTCAGAACACATCTAGGCTCTGATTTCCCAGAGACAGCTAAGGTCTCACTTTTCTTGTTATAGTTGCAGTTATAGTTTTAGTTATAGTTTAGTTTAGTTATAGTATAGTTTAGTTTAGTTATAGTATAGTATAGTTTAGTTTAGTTATAGTATAGTATAGTTTAGTTTAGTTATAGTATAGTACAGTTTAGTTTAGTTATAGTATAGTTTAGTTATAGTGTAGTATAGTATGGTATAGTATAGTTTAGTTTAGTTATAGTATACTTTAGTATAGTTTAGTTAGTTTAGTTATTGTTTAGTTAGTTTAGTTATAGTATAGTTTACTTTAGTTATAGTATAGTATAGTTTAGTTTAGTTATAGTATAGTTTAGTATAGTTTAGTTTAGTATAGTTCAGTTTAGTTATAGTATAGTTTAGTATAGTATTAGTTATAGTTTAGTATAGTTTAGTTTAGTTATAGTTTAGTTATAGTTTTCTTGTTATAGTTGCAGGTTACATTTCAACATTGTACATAAGCATAATACAGATCCTAGCTAGGGTTATTCTATTTTTTACTACTTTATTTTCTGAAGTTATAATTATATTATTTCATGTTCCATTTCCTCTCCTCATATCCTCTTACATACCATTTCTTGCTGTTTTTCAAATTCATGGTTTCTATTTCTTTAATTAGTGTGTGTGTATAAAAAAAAAGAACTCGCACAGTTTCTATAATGTTACTTGTCACGTGTTTTCAGGACTGATGAATTTGGTGTTGGAAACCATCTGGTGTGTACCAGGAAGAGTATTTCTCCTGTTCTCAGCATTATATAACTACCTGTAGTTCTTTGTATAGGACTGAGACCTTGTCAAGTGGCCCCTCCCGCATGAGCATGTCTATTGATGGTGACTTAGTTTATCTCATGTTTAAGCAGTCATATAGGTGAGGCTCCATAGGTACAACGTCTCTGACATGTATGAGACATTTTCTTTCAGCAAAATCCTGTTCTCTGGGTTCTTACAATGTTTCCACCAGCTCTTCCATAATGATCCCTGAACCTCAAATTCATATGTTGTGTTTAGATGTATTCCCTGGGACTAGGCTCCACAACTACATTTTGGTCAATGGTGGGTATCTCTAGTGGTCTTTGTCTACAATAAAGTGAACTTTTCATGATAATGGGTAAGAAATACACTCTTCTCTGCTATAAGGATACATTTACAGAATTTAGTTATGGATTGTGTTGATTTAGAAATGCTGCAGTTGTAAGTTCTCCTCAAAGGTCCATGACTTTACAAGATTCAGGTAATAGACTAAGTTTCCAGTGTGGAGCTTTAAGTTGAGAGGGCCTTACATCCAATTGGAGAGTAAAAATGGACCATTTAGTGAAGAACAATAGAGAGGAAATAGCAGGGAATCAGTGATTTGAGATGATCATAGAAGATTTGAGATATCATAGAACAAAAGAAGATGGAAAAATGAGAGGACTTTATATAGTGGAGGAGATAAATATGGAAGCAGGAAGAAGGAGATAAAATGAGAATAAGGATGTCTGAAAAGCTTTAAAACTTATATTAATAACTACATATCTAAAATGAACATGTAATACATGAAAATATATGTAAGTTTGCATATACAAATGTAGATTAAATAAAAGATATCCATGGGTAGATAATGTTCCCTCCATGAGACATAGACTTTCTATAATAATTCCTAACACTAGGCATAAGAAACCCACTTTTAAGATTTAGTTAAGGTTTTCCAAGGAACTTCCCAAACATTATAAGCTATAGTTATTGTCCTTGGTTACCGCACCCTCACCAGAGGTAGAGAGAAAATCTTTATTACTTAAGACATACAAAAGGACCTCTTACAACCATGCACTTTGGACACAGGGCCCATTGGACCCCAAACGGGATCTAACTGAAAGCCTTCCATCTGAGGACTTGCTTTCATAGTACTAGAAAGTACCATACAAGCTTTCAAAGGCGGGAGGCAACCAATGCTCCTCTCCAGGTGTGACACCTATGAACCACAACAAGCAATATAGCACAACAACCCTAAGTTATTATCATTGCATGTGCATGTTAGTGACACATGCAGATTAAAAAAAAAGCTGCACTGAGTCTAGAGAAATTAAGAATGCAGTATATTAATAGTGAGAACCACAAAAATTATTTACAGATGAGGAAACACTTCTAAACAAAAGCATAAGTATATCATGAAAGGAAAAAATATTGAAGTAGAAATGTCATGTACTAAAAGTGAAAATAAAATATAATTTAGTGGCTTACATATTATAACAGAAAAAGAGATCCTAGTGTAGGTACCTGTCACAAACCTATGTGTCAGCACTCAGGATGCAGAGGGAGCATAATCACAAGTAAGACTGGAGAGATTGCTCAGTAATTGAGACTGTATACAGCTCTTGCTAAAACCCAAACTCACTTTACAGCACTTTCAGAGGAGGCTCAAACCCATGCTACTTTCTGAATTCACAGGCATTTTCACTCACAGGTGCAAATACACCCATGCAGATATATAAATATAAGCAGAAGAAAAATAAAATAGTTTTTAAAAGGTGGATCCCAGCTTATTCTATAATGGACTATAGAGTCCTCTGAGAAGTCCTCGGACACATAGAACATTTACTTATAGCCACAGTGTGATCCGGGAGAAATTTCATCCGATGAATGGAGATAGAGACAGAGACCCACATTCACATCAGAGCAATGGATTGAGCCCCCAAGGTGCAGGTGAAGAGCAGAAGGTGGGAGAAGATGAGTTAGGAAGTTAGGACCGTGAGGGGCTGGTCCACCTACTGAGACAGTGTGCCTGAACTAATGGGAGCACACCAATCCACCTGGCCT
>PVIU01011759.1:0-63152 GCA_004026605.1 Ondatra zibethicus | reverse complement strand
TTTTTTTTTTAATGTAACACCTATTAAGATCCTTCACAACATTCATGCAACATCCTTCAGAAAATGCTTGATTGGAGAGACAGACTTCTATCTACTTCAAATGGGCTTTCCATAAATATTACTATTCTCCATTGAGAGAAAGGGGCTTCACTGCATCCTGTTAAAAGTATATGCTAGTCAGGCGGTGGTGGTGCACACCTTTAATCCCAGTACTCAGGAGACAGAAGCAGGCGGATCTCTGTGAGTTTGAGGCCAGCCTGGTCTACAAGAGCTAGTTCCAGGACAGGCTCCAAAGCTACAGAGAAACCCTGTCTCAAACCTCCACCCCCCCTGCCCCCCAAAAAAGTATATGCTTTGTCAAATGCCTGAAGAAATTCATTTGGTGTTTGAGATTATCTCAGTTTTTATGGTTTTATTCTTTTTTTTTTTTTTAAATGTGGTCATCAGCCAAATGGCAGTGACCTACAGACTTGACAAAAACAAACCACGCAACCTTTTACATCTCCATTTTTTTTCCAATGTGGGGGATAAGAGGCAGTTTTCAAGACCTCCTGTGAGAACTGAAGGACAGTGCCCACGGGAAGCACTGACTGCGCTGGAGAACACTGGCCTGGTGACGATTCCAGTCCTCTGGGTTAATGCTGTCCACAGGATGCTAAACAGAAGTGATCACAGTGCTCAGCCCAGTCATGCAAGCAGTGCTACTTGAGCTCAGACCCAACCAGAGCTAATATTTTCAGAATAATTTTAAGGGCGCTCAAGGAGCACTCAGATGACATGACCCAGGCTTGGAGAAAAGCGCAGGTAGGAGGATCAAAAGAAAACACAAACTATTACCTACCTCAGAAGGTTGATGGAAAACCAATAGTCACATAGGAAATGATAGCTAGTGTGGCTGTCTAGAGAGGGATGAGCCGTGCACTGTTAAAGAAATGTAATCTCCCCTCCCCAACATTTACTCCTCTGGTGTGTGTGTGTCTAT
Organism: Ondatra zibethicus; assembly: GCA_004026605.1. Taxonomy (NCBI): domain Eukaryota; kingdom Metazoa; phylum Chordata; class Mammalia; order Rodentia; family Cricetidae; genus Ondatra; species Ondatra zibethicus. Next base: position 62,170 of record PVIU01011759.1, on the reverse strand, counting down.
CTGTGTATTTGTGTGTCTTTATGTTCACTTGAGGTGTGCACATATGGAGGTCAGAGGACAAATTTTGATTGTTGATTCTGTCCTTCCATAATATAAGTTCCAGGGATGGAACTCAGGTCATCAAACTTGGCAGCAATCATTTACCCCCTGAGCCATCTCCCTGGCTTGAGAGAGACATATCTAAACACATGATGATAAAAGTCACAAGAACTCACTCACAGAACTAAAAGCAGGTAAATACCCTCAAAATTACCTAAATTAAAAACAAACAAAGCCAAAGAAAGTGCAGAATTGACTGAAAGACAGAAGATTCATTATAGGCCAAAAAAAAAAAAAACATAAAAAAGAGCAAAATAAGATAACAGATCTAAGTTGCACGTAACAGGATGATAAGCCTGAATGAAATCATCTGTGCTCGCTGAAAAGCACTTCGATCGCTCAAAAGGCTGAATTAGACAACAGGAGCTGTATCTGAACTCAGAAATGGATTTTTTTAAAAAAAAGCGATGTTTGTGACTGGAACAAAGAGCTCCCTCTGCCAGTGCTCAGCCGCATGCAGTGGTGGAACATTTCCAGAAGACAGGAAATTGTCTCAAAGTGCAGGATGTACAGACCACTGTATTAAACTAGTTCTCTTTGAAAAATCACCCCGCGGAGAAAACTGCACAAGAGCAAAAAGCTGAGCACTACTACGTCTGTGGCTGCGTAGTAATGACATGGGGGGAGGGGGGAATGCCAGGACTGGAGGGATTGCTCAGCAGAGGACCTAGGCTGAATTCTCAGGACCCACACAGTGGCTCACAACCATCTGTTGTGCCTGTCCCAGGGGACCTGACACCTTCTTCAGGCTTCTGTAGGCACTGCATGCATATAGTACATACACGTGTTTAGGCAAAACACTCAGATACTCATACATGTAAAATAAAAATAAATAAATTCTCAAAACTGAGCAAGAAGAAGGTGCTCAAGAATAGGGGACAGGCTTACAAATACCTCAGTGGGGAAAGGCATATTCTGCAAAGCCCGATGACCTGAGTTCAATCCCCAGGGCCCATGCAGGGAAAGGAGAGAACCGACTTCTTCACGTTGTCCTCTGACCTCCACACGCATGGAACATTCCTTCTCAAAATAAGTGAATGTGATACAAATGTTCTAAAAACAACAGGAGACGGGTAGACTAAATCGTGGTTTCCAAATAACACAATGTTCTAAATAACAAGTATGACAAGGTCTGCTCAGCAACAGGACCTGCGTGGACCCGTGTCCTCCATATACCCTCGTGCTCATGATGGCTCTCTGGCCTCTCCTGGCGACCTCCTCACCATGAAGCCTTTCCCCAGGCCCACTGCGGAGAACACTCCAGAAGGGAGACCCTTTGCTAAAAGCAGAAGGACCTGACCAAGAAAGGGCTCTGTTGCACCTCCCCCCTCGCCCCGCCCCAGCTTGGCTTGTGATCAACACTTCCCTCTCCTACAGTACAGAAAAAGAAGCTGGCCAAGAAAGAGGCCCCAGGATGATTCCCGAAAACCAGAAATTTAAGTGCTTTCCACGGTCCCCTGGGAATCTACTTTTTCGTAGACGTTGTCTTCCTCATCTCAACTTCTATAACACTTGTGTTGTTTTTGTTTTTCGAGATACGGGTTCTCCGTAGCTTTGGAGTCTCTCCTGGAACTAGCTCTTGTAGACCAGGCTGGCCTCGAACTCACAGAGATCCACCTGCCTCTGCCTCCTGAGTGCTGGGATTAAAGGCATTTGCCACCATTGCCCCTCTATTGCTTTGGTTTTACCCAGAGGTCCTGAGCAAGACTTGCACCATGGGCCACTTCCTCTGTAACCTTTGAAAGGTGCAGGATGACTGATTGTCCTCTGCCGAAAGAATAAATCCATGGGGCTGGCATGGAACTTGTCTTTCTGCATTCCTTCAAACCTCTGGTGAGACTTAATGATCCAGCAGATGCATGTAAAAGTCGCCGGGTTTAGTCTCCAGCTTTGCTGTCTTTGTGTGCCCCCTTCTATTCCAAGAAAGAAGTTTGTGAAAGATTGCCACTTTTCTCAGGTCTGTTCCATACCACCTTTGTCATGTGGGATCGAGAAAACAAAGCTCTTGAGTATAAAATAAATAAATAAATAACTCAAATAATTGTCATTCTTTAACAATCACGGTGTTACCCTTGGGGTGGGGTATTCAACAGTAGAATGCTTGCCTAGAACACGTAAGGCCTTGAGTTCAGTTCTGAGTACTGCTGAATGAAGAGGAGGAGGAGGAAACAACCTTAGTGTTAAACTATAGCTATTGACCCAGAAATCTATCCATCACATATTCTGAATGAAAATAGCAGCTACAGGGCCAAAGAGATGATTCAATAGTTAAGAGCATGTGCTGCTCTTACAAAAGATCCCAGTTCAGTTTCCAGCACATTCAAAAGACTGCTCACAACTGCCCATAACTCCAGCTCCAGGGTATCTGATGCCCTCTTCTGGCCTCCTTAGGTACCTGCACTCACATGCACATGCCCCAGTCCCCTACACACACACACACACACACACACACACACACACACACAAAATAACTTTTGGGCAGGGTATGGTGGCACGTGTTTAGAAGCACTGGAGAGGCAGGGCAGGACAATCTCTGAGTTCAAGGCCACAGGGAGACCCTATCTTTAGAAAACAACTACAAAAAAATCTCAAAATACAGCAATTACAGAAATACTTGTAAACTGTAGGCCTATGGATGGAAAGCCATAGCCATATTGTATGCATACACTCCATAGAGATGCCTAATGAATACTCACCTGAAGTAAAGCTTGTTCCGGGGGATGGGACCTTAGAGGAATTTATATTTCCTTCCTATACTTTATCTTGGTAAAAACATTAGTCATGAGAGATCTAAAGACCCTAAGCTCTAGCAGGGTGGTGGTGGCCCATTTCTTTAATCTCAGCACTTGGGAGGCAGAGGCAGGTGAGTTCGAGGCCAGCCTGGTCTACAAGAGCTAGTTCCAGGACAGGCTCCAAAGCTATAGAGAAACCCTGTCTCGAAAAACAAAAAAACAAAAAAACAAAACAAAACAAAACAAAAAGACCCTAAGGCCTAAAGCTGCCACATCAGGCCACAAACTCCCAGACGCCTGTCTGCTTCATTCCTGCCATTTGCCTAGCAATAAGCTTAAGGGATGGAACTATCTGGAAACCAATACCTAGACAGACTTCCTGCCTGAAGATCCTGAAGGAAACTAATTATGGTGAGCACCCCCACCCTACCCTGTAAGGTGTTCTGTTTAGGGCAGGGCTGAAAGTTCTGGAACCAGAGTTGAAGAGCTACCTCATGTAGCTAGACCGTTCTCTGTGTGTGTATGAACATATGTCTTATTTGTTTGTTTTTGTTTTTGAGACAGGTTCTCACACTATAGCTTAGACTGTATGGGACTCCTCCCTGAGTATCCTAGGCTGACCTTGAATGCACAGAAATCTTCATACCTTAGCCACCCAAGTGCTGGAACTATAGCATGCCTGGTTACATATATCTTTAGGGTTTTTGTTGTTGTTAATTAATTTTAAATTTTATGAATTTTTTATTTTATGTATTTGAATTTTTGCCTGTATGTATTTGTACTATGTGCATGCCCGGTGTCTGAGGAGATTAGAAGAGGGTGTCTGATCCTGTAAAACTAGAGTTATCGACAGTTGTGAGCCTCCGTATGACTACTGAGAACAGAACCCAGGTCCTCCATAAGAGCATTCTTAGCCACTAAACCATCTCCCTAGCCCTCTTATTTTTTTTTGTTGTTTGTTTATTTTTAAACAGGGTTTCTCCATGTGACAGCCCTAGCTGTCCTGAAACTCATTCTGTAGATCAGACTGACCTCAAATTCACAGAGATCCACCTGCCTCTGCCTCCCAAGTGCTTGGATTAAAGGTGTGTGCCACCACCACGTGGTTCCTAAATGTTTTAATCTTACTTTTTTTTTTATTACTTCCCTAATGTCTGCAATAGAATTCCCACACCAGAAGACTGTGATGGGGGCTTCTTGAGGCAGCCCATGTAGTGAGCAGTACACAAAGCGGCTGACAGCTGAGAGTCCTTGCTATAGCAGTTCTGCCTATCACAGGTGATAGAGGAGGAACCCGCTAATGATTTTTAGCTATTGTTTTTGTTTATTTATGTATTCGTTGTTTGAGACAGGGTCTTATGTAGCCCAAGCTGGCCTCGAACTCACTATGTAGCCAAGGATGACCTTAACTCCTAATCCTTCTGCATCCGTCTTCCCAGTGCTGGGATTATAGATATGGGCCAACACACCCACATTTATGGGGTTCTGGGGATCCAACTCAGGGCCTTGTGTATGCTAGGCAAGCATACTACATCCTTAGAAAACCCCTCCCCCCTTTTTGGTTTTTTGAGACAGGGTTTCTCTGTGTAACAGCTCTGGCTGTCCTGGAACTCGCTTTGTAGACCAGGCTAGCCTTGAACTCACAGAGGTCCCACCTGCACAGCCGTGTGTTACTATACCCAGCAGCAATGCCCTTCTTAAAGAAGAGGCTTATTTTCTTTATAAAGGGCATTGCTTTTATTAACACAACAAAGCTCTTTTTATTTATCTTAAATTTTTCATTGGCTGAAGATAGTAGCTTTAAAGTCGCTATATAGTCATGGATAGCTTTGAACCTCAGCTCCTCCTAGCTCCATCTCTCCAGTGTGTGGACTATAGGCGTGTGCCACTACTCCCGCCTAGTTCATGCAGCAGCAGGGATGGACCCCAGGAGTTTATGCACACTAGGCAAGCGCTCTACCAACTGAGCCAGTGTCAACTCACTTTGTCGTTACTTTTTTTTTTAATTTTTGATTTTTGAAACAGGGTTTTTCTGTGTATCTCTAGCTGTCCTGGAACTCACTCTGTAGACTAGGCTGGCCTCAAACTCACTGAGATTTGCCTGCCTCTGCCTCCCTGAGTGCTGGGATTAAAGGCATGTGCCACCACTGCCCGGCTTGTCATTACTTTTGATAGAAGTGTTGGCTTCTATCATGGTTTTGAACAATGTGTATTAGTCAAATACTGAAACAGAAAAGCTCTTTGTGAAAGAAAGTTGTATTATCTTGATTGTGATGGTTTAATGAGCATTGGAGGCTTGGGAGATGATGGGTCAGTGAATAAAAACATTTGATGCAAGCCTAAGGACATGAGTTCAAATCCCTAGCACTCATGCAAGAAAGTAAGTAAGGCTGTTTATACACTTGTAACCACAGTGCTAGGGATGAGGCAGAAAAAGGAGGATCCAGGATGCTGGCTGCCAGCCTAGCTCCAAGTTTACTAACAGACTCCATCTGATAGGAATAAAGCCGAAAGTGGCAAAGCAGACAAGACTTCCTCTGGCCTCTGCACACTCTGGAATGCACACCCACACCCACACCCCCCCCACACACAATTGCACTGTTAATGGTGCAACTTATTATTGTCCATCAATTACATCTCAACCATTAACAGTGCAATTGTTGAGTTTGTTTGGGTCCTTTAAAACTGGAATTCCTTGGTCGAAAGGGGGAGCTGTTGTGCCCCACAAGCCAGTAATGCGATTTTCCTACTTGGGTTTTCATTGTATGCCTGGGCTGTTGTTCCTAAACTGTTCTCAGATGACAGACTTCTTGTTTACAGGAACTCAAGAAGGCAATTAAATAATTATAGGCATGAAAATGGAGGCAAATGGACATGTCACGTTCTAGATTAGCACCAGGGGCTTGGAAATAATTCCAGGCTCTCGTAAACAAGCAGCATGGATCAGGCTACAGACAGGAAGAGGCAGCAGGACAGAACAGTTCTCAGTGCCAAGAGGAAGGGGCTCTTTGGTAGGAAGGCAGAGTAATGTTGCTGATTTTGTGAACTGGTTGGTGTCAGTGCAAGGGCAAACACCACCCAATAAACTGACTGCAGAGCCAAAGGGAACAGGATTGAAGTCCAAAGATGTTCCTCCAGGCTTTGACAGAGTGAGGCTTGGCCTTCACCCACAGAGGGGAAACTGTCCCCTGTTAGTTCATCAGGACAATTTGGGCCAATTGGGTTTTTGTTTGTTTGATTTTTCCTTTGGGTCTGTTTCCTTGCTTGCAAAATTAAATCCATAAGTCTGTCTTGCCAGCTTTTTTTTTTTAGAATAAAAGCAAAATATTGAAGTAAAAACAGAAAAGGTAACAGGATTCTTTCATTTGTGGTTCCCAGATTTTGTATAGATGCCTAAAATCAAGCAAGGATATTTGATATCAAAGTAGAAGCCAAACTGTCTAGGCCAGCAGTTCTCAACCTGTGGGTCTTGACCCCTTTGGAGGTTGCATATCATATATCCCGTATATCAAATATTTACATTATTATTCATAACATTAGCAAAATTACAGTTACAAAGTAGCAACAAAATAATTTTTTGGTTGGGGATCACTACGACATGAGGTACTGTATTAAGGGGTTGCAGCATTAGGAAGGTCGAGAACCACTGGTCTAGGGGAACAAGGGGATTGACAGAAGTTTGGGGAGGGGAGGAGGACGTATGAGAGGTGCCTTGTGGTTGCTATTGCTATGAAGAAACACCATGATCTCTGAGACTCTTATAAAGAAAAGTATTTAATTGGGTCTGGCTTACAGTTTAGAGGTTAAGTCCATTATCATTATTGTGACAAGCATGGCACCATGCAGGCAGATATGGTACTGGAGAGGCAGCTGAGAATTCTACATCTTGAACCACAGGCAACAGGAAGTGAACTGTCATACTGGGTGTGGCCTAAGCATATAAGATCTCAAAGCCCACCTCCACAGTGACACGCTTCCTCCAAGTGTTGTGGAATATTGTTTTAACTGGGCTAAGATGTGTTATATTTGTTTATGCTGCAGAATATTACTTTAACTCTGTAAAGATACGTTACATTTCTTTATGTGCATTTGTTTAATGATGGAAGGATGTGAGTTTAATTATGTAAAATTGTGTTGCATTTGTTTCAACTTGTCTGGCTAAGGCACCCGATTGGTCTAATAAAGAGCTGATTTGTCAATATCTAGGCAGAGAAAGGATAGGCAGGGCTGGTAGGCAGAGAGAATAAATAGAAGGAGGAGTCTAAGAAGAGAGAAGAAGGAAAGAAGAGAAGGAGAGAGAAGAAAGAGAAAGAGAGGGAGATGCCCAGGGCCAGTAACCAGTCAGCTGCTAGTCAGCCAGACCTGAGAAGCAGTGAAAATAAGACATACAGAAGGAAAGAAAAGCAAAAAGAACCGGGTAGTGGTGGTGCACACCTTTAATCCCAGCACTCGGGAGGCAGAGGCCAGCTACAGAGAAACCCTGTCTCAAAAAACCAAAGGAAAAGAAAAGTAGATAAAGAAAAACAGGTTATTTTTTTTTCTTTTTTTGGTTTTTCAAGACAATGTTTCTCTGTAGCTTTGGAGCAAGTCCTGGAACTCCCTATGTAGACCAGGCTGGCCTCCAACTCCCAGAGTGCTGGGATTAATTGCATGCGCGACTGCCACCCAGCTGAAACAGGTTAATTTAAGTTAAAAGAGCTAGCCAGAAATGAGCCAAAGTGAGGCTGAGCATTCATAACTAATAAGAATTCTCTGTGTCATGATTTGGGAGCTGGTTGGTGGCCCAAACGAAAAATCCTGGTACAACAAAGCCACACCTACTCCAACAGGTCACACCTCCTAATAGTACCACTTATGGGCCAAACATAGTCTATGAGACCATACCTATTCAAACCACCACAGGGGTATGTTCAGCATACAGCATACACCTGAATAAAAATGTCACTGTGGGACTGGAGAGATGGTTCAACAATTAAGAGCACTTGCTATTCTTGCAGAGGACCTGAGTTCAGTTCCCAACACCAATGTTGAATGACTCACAGTTGTCTATAACTCCAGTTTATGGAGATCTGGTGTCCACTTCTGGCCTCCAAGAGCACCTATGTGCACGCATGCATATATGCACATGTAGATAAAAATAAATCTAATTTTTAAAATGTTCTTATGGAATAACACAATGGATATTTAAAATTATAGTAAATAAAATATTTAAAGTAAGCGGATTTGTGAATGTGAGAATTTTAAGGCAAATGCAATAACTTAACAAAGCAGGGGGTCATCCAGGTTCTCTGGTGGGTGGAAAGGTGCACATCCCCAGGCCGCTACCTTTCCCAGGCCTCTGTGGCTAGTTTTGACAATTGAGTACACTAGTAAACGACTCCCTGCTCCGAGGTTCCATCCACCTCCCAACTACCTCACAGTAGATCTTAGCCCCATCTTGGAGCTGTGTAAGAAGTTCATAGAAGTTAAGCATTTTGGGGGTGGTTGAGACAGGGTTTCTCTGTGTAGCTTTGGAGCCTGTCTTGGAACTCGCGCTGTAGACCAGGCTGGCCTCGAATTCACAGAGATTTGCCTGCCTCTGCCTCCCCACGTTGCCAGAAAAATAACACAAGAGATTTGAGATTTGAACCCAGAGCTTCAACATCAATGCCTCATTGGCCTGTTTGTCTAGGCTAGCTGGCCAAATTAAGCCCCACTGACCCACCCGTCTCTGCCTCCCCGGTGCTGAGATTACTTGCAGGCACCACTGTGCCTGGATTTTTTCACCTGGGTTCTGGAGACGGAATCCAGATTCTCATGCTCTTTGAACTGTGCCACTTCACCCCACAGTGCTCTCTACTACCTTTTCATGTGTCTAATACAGTAAGCACAACTCACATATATCTATTTCAATTTGAATTAATAAAGATTCAAGAGAATTAAAATGTCCTTGCTAGCTACATTTCAAGTGCTCAGGACCCAGGTGTGGCCGCTGTATCAGCGTAATTGTCCTAAGACATTTCCATCATCGCCAAAGGTCCTAGTGGGTGGTGCTGCTGGCTCACGACGGAGTGCTGGTGTCAGCAAGACCGGGTCAAACTGAAAAAGTCTTTGCTTTCTCTCCTCTATGCCCTTCCTTTATCTCTACCATCTTATTCTGAACGTTCTTTCCAGAGCCTTCCACCAAGTGCATGCCTGGGACTGGCCTGCTGCCTCTGTAACACACTCAGAACACTGGGCAGCCCTGGGATTTTGATGACAAAGACAGATGCTGGCACTCTGCCCAAACCCAGAAACAGCAGCTCGGAAGCAATGCACAGCTACGGCACCAGGGTGGGCAGCAGACACCCCTGCGAAGCGGCTGCTTGTCTGCCAGATGTGCCAGAGGCACAGAGGAGAGAGGAAGTCAGAAGGGAAGTGAGGGGATGGGATCAGCAGGGCTAAGGATACCCAAAACCTGCTGACTCCATCTCTTCCTCTAGCTATTCCAAGCACACGTACCCTCCACAGCCAGGAAGGACAGACACTTCATTTGCCATTGAACTTAGTAATCACTCAAGGCACCCACTGAATGTGAAGTGATGTGATCCCGGACTGAGTTTATACGTAGAAGCAATCTCCCTGGCGATGACAGTTCTAGTGTAAGCTAGATGTATTGGCACATGCCTGCAATTCCAGCGCTCAGGAGGTAGAGACAGCCGACCTCAAGTTCAAGGCTACTCTGGCCTATATGACAAGACCCTGTCTCAAACAAAATATCCTAGAACAAATGCTGAACTCAGATATTGCTTTTTTAAAAAGAAAGAAAGAATCGATGTAGACATCCTCCCTCGTCTGCCCCTGGCAATGTCTGCTTTGTTGTTGTCACTTACTGCTCTGGGTTATTTAGAAGCTCCCATGGATGTTCACAGTTATGTTTTCAGGGTGGTTTGTCCTCATCAAAACTCAGGTTGTAAACATCCTGCCAGGAGTGAAGAGATCCTAAAGCATTAAAAATGTTTAAATTTATTGTGTGTGTGTGTGTGCCAGGTTTCTTCTTTTGGGTCACCAACCAGTTCCCAAATCATGACATGGAGACTTATTAGTTTTGAATGCCTAGCTTATTATTATTATTATTATTATTAGTTTTGAATGCTGGGCTAGTTTCTGGCTAGCTCTTTTAACTTAAATTAACCCGTTTCTCTTTATCTACCCTTTGCCTCGGGGCCTTTTACTTTTCTTTCCTTCTGTATCTTACTTCCACTGCTTCTCCTGTTGGCTGACTGGCAGCTGCCTAGCTTCTGGCTCTGAGCATCTCCCTCATTCTCTGCTCCTTCTTCTCTTGTTCCTCATTCCTGCATGCTGGAGAGATGTGCCATGGAACTCTTGCGGAGGTCAGAACACAGTTTAATGCCATCCATTCTCTCCTTCCATCTTTACATGGCTTCCAGGAATTGAACTCGAGTCACCAGGCTTGTGTGGCAAGCTCCCTTTATCCAATGATCCACCTTGGCAATTCACAGAAGAGTTCTGAAGAGACGTCTTGTACCACTCCCCCCAACTTTTTGAGCAGTGGATCCCAGGAATTTAGAACGGTGCAATGACTTCTCCAGGAAGAGATTTCACACTGCTCTGACAGTTTACAGAAGGGACTGGAGCTGAGACAGGGACAGCTCGATGCTAGGCAGGACCACACCTTAATCAGGACTACTTAGTTATGCAAAACTCTTACCTTCTGTTTTAAACTCATGTCAGGATCCCAAAAACGGACATGGGGGTTAATAGATGTCTTTATTTGTTCCGCTCCCCAACACAGCCCCTTTAAATAAATCTCCTTTATCCAATTTTCACCATTGTCTTATGAATTGGAGGATTGTTGCTGGGCTGTGGTGGCACACACCTTTAATCCCAGCACTTGGGAGGCAGAGGCAGGAGGATCTCTGTGTGTTCAAGGCCAGCCTATTGTACAGAGCTAGTGCCAGGACAGGCTCCACAGCTATAGAGAAACCCTGTCTCAAAAAAACACAAATAAATAAACAAAGACACACAGACAGACAAACAAACAAATAAATAAAATGAATTGGAGGATTGTGGATGAGTGGCCCACCCCAGCTTGTGAGGGTGTCTGAAGCCCAGACTCTGATCCCAACAGTGACAATGCTGAGGCCTAGTCACCAGTGTGACAGTGTTGATAGGTGATGGGCCATTCTGAGGTGATGGATGAAAGTCTTCCTCCCAGAAGTGAATTTTTAGTCTTGTAGGACTGGGTCAGTGATGGCGAGAACACTGTGAAGTATCTAGCTGCCTTTACCCCTGCCCTCTATTTCCCATGTGTACACTGGATACTCTGACACACTTCTGTTTCCCGATGCTCCTGCCACCTGATCTACTGGGTTATGACCAGGAGGAGACCCTTACTAGATGCAGCAACCCAATCTTGAACTTTCCTGTCTCCGAAACTATGAGCTAAACCAATTCATTTGCTTTGAAAATGACACAGTCTCTGGTATTCTGATATAGCAATGGAAAATGAACTAACACACTCATTCTTCCCAGAAGTGCTTTGTTTTCATGTGAAGTGTTATTTGGGGACCTATGGAGATTTGGCTATAATTTCTGATGTCTAGGGAGCAAACTTTCCACTCCACTTAACAGTTGTACCTGCATTACTTTTCTGACTGAAACTCCTCGACTCTGTATAATTTAGGCAGAATATCTTCAAAACCTCACAAGAGATTCTTTAAGTAAGTTGGAGGTGCTTACTTGCAAGCCCCAACTTCGGTCACGTGAGTTTGATTTTAAAATATTGCCTTTGGATTCCCCGTCTTTGGTTTAGATTGTTTGGAGTTTCTTTAACTTGTCCTTCCCAGGGAGAGACTGTGGCCTTGCTCCAAACTACACTCTACATCTGTCTCTAAGTTTCCTGCTTTGTTTTGGTTCCTATAACTGGAGCTGTCACTCTCCAGACTGCTGTGTGTGCAGCCTGCTGGAAAGAAAACAGGACCAGACTCCCGCAGCTCCGGCAACAGGGCTGAGGAGGTCAGAAGGCCTTTGGCGGAACAGCTGGATGAGAAATGACAGGCCACCCTGGGACTCCCAGTTCCACCCTAGAGGGACACAAAGGGCACTGGAAAACCGTGCTTGCAGTTTCTCAGGGGCCTGACATTTTGCTCTGTTGTCCCAGTGACTCACATGATTTTCCAGGCCTTCGAACTGGGTCAATAGCTTTGTATGTCCCCATGAGTCCCCTGGGAGGTCACTCTGGGAAATGTGGTTGAATGGGGAGGTTTGACCAGTTGGTTCTTTTGACTGGCTTTTAGCCTCAGGAATCATTACTGGCATTCAGGCCAAGAGTAGGAAGAATTAAACACTGCATCTGTTTAAATCAAACATGTGCTCCTAACTAAGTGTTAGCCATTCTGCTACATGGTGGCTCTCCACATAGAACTAATAGAGAACTACAGAACTTGGGAAAGCCCTAAAATAAGATGGCCACTCTTTGCAGATAAGAAAGACAGCAAGATAGATGGGGATGTCTGTAAAGGGTTTGCTGCTCAAGCATCAGAACTTAAGTTCAGACCCCAAATCCGCATTTAAAAAGCTGGGCATGGCAGCACACAACTGTTATCCCAGTGCTGGGGGAGGTAGATTTGAGGACACTGGTGGTTTGATAGACAGCTAGTCTAGACGAGTCAGAGAGCTCCAGGTTCAGTGAGAGTGTCCATCTCAAAAATTAAGATGGAGAGAAATAGAGGGAGGCACCCAGTGTTGACCCTGTCCTCCGTTTCAAGTGTCACTCAGCCCAGCAGAAGTGAGCTTCAGGTTCTGACTTCTGCAACTGCAGAAACAAAAACAGCAAGCTTGTGCTACCCACCTAGTCAGACACTCCCATCAGTTTGTGAGTGGGATCTGGCAACTTCGTTTATTATGTCGAAGGGTGAGCCTGGGTCAGTATTCCCCAAATTTGAGAAGTTGAGGCTACCCAAGAACATATTTGAAGACTTGAGGAACTTGATTTTTACATGTTGGAATGAAAACCTTCTTGTAGCAGTGTTATTTCTAGAGGCCAGAAAGAAGAAACTAATCAGACTGTCCCTCAACTGACGGGAGGGACAGTAGTGAGATACGATGGGGAGATTACTCAGCCATTTGAAAAAATAAACAGGGCGAGGAATTGGAGAGATGGCTCAGCAGTCAAGAGTGTGTAATGCTGTAGCAGAGGACCCAAGTTTGCTTCCCAGCACTCACATCAGGCTGGTCACAACTGCCTATAACTCTAGCTTTTGGGGATCTGACACCCTCTTCTGGTCTCCGTAGGCACCTGAATACACACAGTACACACACACACATCAAAATAAATTGAAAAAAATTAAATGCTAATGTTATAGTGTGGGTGGACCTTAAAACTGCTCTAAATGAAGAAAGCCATACATTGCATAGCATTTGATTCCATTTGTATGGAATGCCCAGGATAGTCTAACCCAAAGAAATGGAAAGTAGATAAGTGATTTCCAGGGGCTGGAGAGGAAAATGGACAAGGATTGATAGAGGGTATGGGGAGGGTTTGGGTGGTAGAGGTGGGGGTGGAGGTGAAAATGTTCTGGAATTATACAGTTTGTATAGGGGTGATGACTACACAAGGTAACAGCAACACTCAAAACCCCTGAATAGTAAACTTTCAAAGGATACATAGAGACTGCGTTATAGCTCAGTGGAAAAAAATCATAGAATTTTAGTTGATCTCTGTTTTGAGAATTCCTCCCCAGTGAGTACACAAACAGTATCTGCCTGCTCCTCATAAAGTGCCAAGAGCAAATCAAAGTTCAGTTCCATCCAAGTCCATCCTGGGGAACCAGCGAGTTTTGGGGGTTTGTTTACAGAGCCTGGGAGGGATAACCAACAGGAATGTGGGTGACCCCCAAAGCAGCTGCACTGGAAAGTCTTTACCCAGCATGGATGATGGCTTCCTCAGAACTGGGCGGGTGGAGCCTCTTCCATTAAAATTCCCCAGCCATATAATCAGGTACCCTCCAAGACTCCAGTCACATGCAATTAGAACAGAAGTCTGTACAAATGGCTGGAAGGTGTGGTTGATATCTCAGGTGAGACTAGAGTGTTCTTCCCCACCTCCTCCACGTGTGAGGAAGTGTGAACAGTCCTTAAGCCTGAAGGTGATGGACACCTGCGAGTAGGTGTGGCTGATCTGATTAACACAGCGGTTCTGCTCAGAGGCCTGAGCTCTATATCAGTCTGAGTACTTGTGCACACTTTCTGTTTTGTTTTGATTTGATTTTAAGATAGAGTCTCATGCATTCCAGGCTGGCTTCAAATCCTGTTTCCACCTTTCTAGTATGGAGATTCTAGGCCTGCACCACCATTCTCCATTTACCTAGCACTGGGAATGAAAGCAGTGCTTTGTGCATGCTGACCAGGCAAGCACTCCATCAACTGAGCTCCATTCCCGGCCCCTAGGATGTCTTAGTTACTTTGAAGTAGTGCAGTCTTGTCTCAAGATTCACTTATGGGTGGGCTGATGGTGTGTGTACATCATTGTAACCCGTGTGCATGATATCATACAAAAGGTCCTGTGCTCAAGTCCTCAATACTACACATATGCATGCTTGTGAGTTGGCTAGCCAGGTCATCCATAAGATGTTTATATTCACTATAGATGGTCACAGGGGAAATCTGAAACCACAAATACCTATAGTTAACATCTAGACTTCCAAGAACGCATCCGTGGGGCGCTCAAGAGTCTGAGAAACACTGGCTTGGGGTTTGTCAGCTTTTCTCCATGCTGAGTGATAAGGGAAAGACTTTTCTTTAAGTGCTTTCCAAAGACAAAGTCTGACCAAAGACAACTTGGGACATATGAGTCCCTTGTCCGAGCCTGGGGAATGTAAGCATAATGTTCTATCTGCATTCTAGGTTCCTAATAGAGCATGTGATCTGTAAGGCTAGAAATACATGAGTTTATCATGAGACAGACATGAAGGATTGGCCTAGGTCAACATGGAAGCTCCTCTGAGGAAGGCCTCCCTCCAGGACCTCACTTAGATCAACCACTCTGACTAAGCATGACCTTCTGAAGGGTCTCTGGTCACAGAATTAAGACAGTGGCTGCTAACTTAAAACATAAGAAGGGTCTAGAGCAGCGGTTCTCAAAATATGGGTCACAACCCCCTTGCCAAACCTGTAGTTCCATAAATATTTACATTACAATTCATAACAGTAGCAAAATTAGTTATGAGGTAGCAACAAAAATAATCTTATGGTTGGGATCACCACAAGATGAGGACTGTATTAAAGGGTCGCAGCGTTAGGAAGGTAGAGAACCACTGTTCTAGAGAGGTGGTTCAGCAGTTAAGAGCGCTTGCTGCTCTTTGAGGGGACCAGAGTTCAATTCCCAATACCCTATCAGGCAGCTTACAACTCCTGTAATTCCATCTTCAGGGGTTTTGATGCCCTCCTCTGGCCCCTGAGGGCACTGCACACAGCATGCACTCCCCTCCTCCCATAAAGATAGAAAATAAATCTTAAAAAGCAAAACAAAATAGATGAAGGCCAACGGGAATTTATGTGAGTAGATGGCTTTCCTACATTGTTTATTTGGACATGGCAAACGTCAAGCCATACAGGGTGTGGGTCATATTGCGTTATTATTTAACTAAAAGCCAATTCTCTCTATTCTCTGATCTTTTATTTCCTCATTTAGAAGAAGGGTTTTTAAAAAAAATATTGGGGTAGCTGCTCAGTTATTTCAACTCATCAGACTTTTTAAAAGGAATATTATTTACCTTTATGTATTAGCTGTCTTATCTGCATGTATATCTGTGCACTATATCTGTGCACCACAGAAGCCAGAAGAGCATGTCGGTTACCCTGGAACTGAAATTACAGATGGTTGTGAGCTGCCACATGGGTGCTAGGAATAGAACCCAGGTCCTCTGGAAGAGCAGCCAGTGCTCTTAACTGCTGAGCCATCTCTCCAGCACCTAGTCTTTACCAAGCACCTAGTCTTTATATGTTGGACACAGAGCCAGTTTTAGGGGAGACTGCTGTGGCCTCTTCCCTTGGGGAGCTTCAACCTAAAGGGAAACACTATTGTATTTATCTATTTTTAAGTTTTGTTTTTTATGTGTATGCATTTGTGTGTGTACATGCCCCATGTGTGCACGGGCAGGTAATTAGATCTCTAGAGCTGAATACAGGCAGCCATGAGTCACCCAACGTGGGTGCTAGGAACTGAGCTCTGGTGTTATGTAAGAGTAGCAAACACTCTTGACTGTTGAGTCCTTTCTCCAGCTTTGCTGTTGTATTTATTGTACAGAAAAAAAAAACATGATACTGAAAAGTCTTTGAAAACTGCAGAGTCTTATGAAATATGATAAACAATGTATCTATTTGCTATGACTCAGTAGTTGGTCTGATTCCTGGCTCTGGCTATTTCTCTAATACGAGTACTTTTAGAAGCCTGGAATGTATCACAGTAGGCAGAGTGAGCATGAAGCCTTGAGTTTGATGCCTAACACCACATAAGCTGAGCATGCTGGCACATGTTTGGAATCCTAGCACTCAGGGGGTAGAAGCAAGAAGAGTAAAAGTTCAAAGACACATTTGGCTAGTTTGAGGCTAACCTGGGATATATAAGACCCTGATGCAGCAAGAAGTGTGTGGCTACTCTTGTCAAATTGAACACTGGTGTGGTTATTGTATGTCTTTTACCCAGATATTAACTGATCTCTATTTCCCAGAAATGCATTTTTCAAGTTGTGACCACTAGGTGTCTCATTATTTTATAAGAAAATGGAAACGCTTGGTGTTTCCACCTACTAGGAGCACATTGAATGCAGATAAAATCTAAAATCGTAGTCTCATTCTAACAACCACGGAGGCTAGTGGTTGCTTCTCATTTGAGACGTAGAAAGTCTCTGTGGATCATTTCTCCTTTTCATATCCCACACACCTACAAACTTCTCTCCTAAGAAACAGGACAAGGAAGATGGTGTCCGAGTTTTTCCAAAATTCAAGTGCTAAGACCTTGATGGAAACAGTGGTATATCACTCCTGGTTTCCTGAGCTCGAGTTTATCTGTGGTCTGTATATGGGCTGACATCCCTAAGCCATGCCATGCTGCCTCTCTGAACCTGGGCACAGATGAGGAAGGGAAAGAGGGAGGGAGGGAGGGAGGGAGGGAGGGAGGGAGGGAGGAAGAGACAGGAGGAGGGTGGGAGAACTGACTTGAAAAGAGCTGTTTGCAAATGGGTAGACTGGCTGGGCTAAGAGAATGAGCAACAGCTGTTAAGCACCTTGAGAACAGTGGGAAGCACTTACCACTGCTGAAGCTAAGCAACCAAGGAAATAATTCTGTGAAATCTAGGCAGAGCTGGAATCAAGAGAGGAGGCTGCACCAGGATGCCACAATGTGCAGCTACTGCTTCAAAGGAGGAGGAGTGTGTTGAAGGTGCAGGTGCCTCCCTCTTCTAACCCTCTAATCTTCTCACTACTCCCAGGGACAAGAAGCCAGAGCACAAGCCATCCTGGAATACAGTCTCTAAGTGGAATGGGAATGGGGTGGAAGACAACCACCTTAATTCTGCAATTTTGCTTACAGGTATATGTATGTTCTGGAGACACAATTGAAGGTGGATGCTCTTTGCAGATTTAATAGTGGAAAAAAATGAGTATTCCTAGAATAAATTAATAACAGATAAATTATAATGTATTCACACTTCAAAACATATTTTCCCATAACATTTTAAGTAGAGTATCTTGAATATATTCTTTGACAATTTCACATATGTAAACAATGTATCTTGATCATATCCACTTCCAGTCCCTCCTTCTGCTCCCCGAGGCACCTCAAACATATCCCCCTCCCAGCTTCATGCCCTCTCCTTAAAAACAAAACAAAACAAAAACCCAATTTGCTGAGTTTAGTTAGTGCTGCCTGCTGGAGTGTTGACTGATCTTGTCTGGGTGCCCACAGCTACAGTGAGTTCATAGGAGTCTTGGCCATGTCGTGTCCACGAGACATTTCACAGCATCTTCCCGATCCTCCAGCTCCTACATTCTTTCTGGCCCTCTTCTTCAACGTTTCCTGAGCTTTGCATGTGTGTGCTTGAGTGGGTTGATATACACATCCTATTTATGGCTGAACACTCAAAACTTGCCTATTCTCCGTACTTTGATCAGTTATAAGCCTCTGCATTAACGGCTGACCACTGCAAAGACGTTTCTCTAGCTCAGACTGAGGCAGCACTAACCTATGGGTTTAGATATAAGTATTGAGAAGGCAAGCTTGACAACATGTCTGTTTAGCAAGGCAGCAACGGCAGATTTCCCCGTCAGAAGCATTCTAAAGGAATCCCTGGTGAGATGCTGGGGAAATGGCTTAGTGGGTAAAGCACTTTTTGTGCAAATGTGAGGACTTGAGTTTGGATCCTCAGCATGCAGCAAGATCCAGGTGTGGTGATGGACATCTACAGCACAAGCATGGAGCAGGAAGAAGACAGGCAGGTCCTGGGAGGCTCAGTAGCTAGCTAGTCCAAGTACAACAGTGAGTTTCAGGTTCAGAGAGAGACCTTGTCACAAAAAAAGTTGTGGGAAAGTGATAGAATAAGATACCAGTCATCAGCCTCTGGCTTCCACATTGTGTTTTCATGGACAAGGGTACCCCACACACGTGTTCACACTTGCATACACCATGCACACACACATACACAAACAGATCTTTGATAACATACAAAAATGCTTATAATAAAATAAACTGAAAAAAGGCACAAAATTGTGCAGTATTAACCTCAACTCCATGAGCACCCCACATGTAAAATGGGAGATACCTACAAATTCAGACTCTTGATGGGATTGCATTGCTCCGTTATAGCTTGCAATGTTTTCCTTATTTCCACTTTAAACATGATGTTTTGTGATAAGGGGATAAAAACCATGCCAGGAAGGACAGTCCACAATGTAAAGTGTTTGTGTGTGTGTGTGCGCATGTGTGCTTGCTTGCTTGTTTGTAGGATGTATGTATGTGGGCACTGTGCCACTGCCTGAGTTTGGAGATCAGAGGGCAACTTTCAGGAGTCACTTCTTTCTGCCTTGCTTTTATGTGGGTTCTGGAACTGAACTTGGGTCTTCAAGCTTGCACGACAAGCACCTTTGCAATGATCCATCTTGCCAGCCCTGGTAATGTAAAATATTAATAGAGAACATATTAATTATTTAAGTAACTGAAAACCAGTCATGTAAAAGACGAGAGTTAACCTCTGTGCATTTTATATCCTGACAAAAATAGGGAAATAAAAGTCGCTCAGTTTTCACCTAATATCAAATATCCACATATTTTAGGTGACTATTATTCTTGACTACATTTTTCACTACTAAATGACAGGTTATACTATCAATTCAGCATTATCTGGATGCCTTTTATTATTTTCTTTTGGACATGGTCTTATTACATAGCCTTGACTAGCTTGGAACTTATTATATAGACCAGTATGTGAACTCACCTACTTCACCTCAGCCTCCCCGGTGCTGGGATTAAAGTTGTGTGCCACCATGCTTGGCAGTTGGGCTCACTCTTACTTTGTAATCTTACAAAATCAAAAGCATTTCTATGATGTATAAGTTGTTCCTTGAATAGAAATAATATCTTGTTTTAGAATTTTTGTGGAAAGTTTTAAAAAATTTTTTTTATGTATATGGGTGTTTGCTTGCATAATGTTTGTGTACCACATGTGTGCCTGGTGCCCACAGAGGCCAGAAGAGGACCATTAATTTTTATGTGGATGACAGCTACTGCTCAGCTGTCAACATGCACATACACAGGTGTTATCACTTTGTTATTACTAATTCCTTAGCTCACTGAGCATATCTGCCTTTCTCCATTTTTAAAAAATGAATTTTACTGTGTGTGAGCACACCTTTAATCCCAATATTCAGGAAGCAGAAGCAGGCAGATCTCTGAGTTCAAGACCAGCCTGGCCTACAGAGTAAGTTCTAGGACAGCCAGGGCTACACAGAGAAACCCTCTCTCAAAAACACGAATCTATATATACTCACACATAAACACATAAATATTTGAATTTATTACTATTGCTGTGTGTATGTATGTATATGCAGGCACAAGCATGCCACAGTGTGTGTGGAGGGCGGAGGACTACTTTCAGGGAGCCAGTTCTCCACTTCCACCTTTTTGAGGCAGGGTATTTCTTGCTTCTACTGCTGCACTGTATAGCCCAGATGAGCTGGCTGGAAGCTTTTGAGTGACTCTGCTATCTCTACTTCCCCTCTCACTACAGGAATTCTGGAATCATAGATGCCCACTACTGCATCCAACTTTTTTACATGGACTCTAGGGATCAAACTCAGGTTGTCAAGTTTCCGTGGCTAGAGCTTTTACCCACTGAGCCATCTTGCTGGCCCTCCATTTCCTTTTACTTTTTGTTTGTTTGTTTTGTTTTGTTTTGTTTTGTTTTGTTTTGTTTTGTTTTGAGACAGGGTTTCTCTGCAGCTTTGGAGCCTGACCTGGAACTCAGGTTGACCTCGAACTCACAGAGATCCGCCTGCCTCTGCTTTCCAAGTGCTGGGATTAAAGGCATGTGCCACCACCACCTAAACTTATTTTTGCTTATTTTTGTATGTGTGTGGTGTGCGTGTGTGCCTATGTGTGCAGATTGCAGATGCCCATGCCCCATGTGCACACATGTAAAGGTCAGAGGTTAACATTGGGACATTGGATGTCCTCCTCAATCACTTCTCCACCTTATCTCTCTCTCTCTCTCTCTCTCTCTCTCTCTCTCTCTCTCTCGTTTACTTATAGGGTCTCTCACTGAATCTGGAGCTTACTGATTCACCAGGACTGGCTGGTAGCTGGTTAGTAAACTCCCAGAATTCTCCTCCCCACTTACCCCCCTCCCACCCCTACCCCCACCTCCATCTATGCCACTCCAGCAGTGAAGTCACAGGCATGCACCACATTGCTTGGCCCTTAGTTCCTCCATTTTAAATAACATATCACTTTCTCACAGTTCTTTCAATTGATCTGTGCTTCAAGAGACAGAGAGAGGTGCTATTTCAGTTGAGGAAACTGAGGCTCAGAGAAGTTAAATGATCTTCTGAGATCACACAGCCACTTAGAAGTGTGACTCCAGTTTCCATTAGCTTTCTACTTCTGTATTTGCTTTTAAAACAAAAGGCCAGGAAGGTCCTTCCTGCCTCTTCCACAGACCTCAGGCTATTCCACGAGAAACCACCAGGGGCAGCACAGTACAGTGAGAATGAGCCTGACGGAAGGGCCGAAGGTTGGCTTTTGAACTCTTCTGTCTCTTACTGGTCCGGTGACATTAGAAAAAAAATGGAAATGATTCTCCCTGATTGTTGAAGAAAGCAGGGATGATTCTGGCTAGTTGAACTTCTACCTTGATTCGAACTAAACTAGAGCTCCTTCACTGCTCACATAGTATACAAAATCTCTCTCTCTCACTCTCTTTCTTTTTCTTTCTTTTAGTTTTTCTTTGTTTTTAATTGTTTTTATTGAGCTATATATATTTTCTCCACGCCTCTCACTTTCTTCCCCTTCCCCTTCTTGTTCTTTTTCTTTCTTTCTTTATTATTATTATGTCTGTATGTATGTATGCTTGCTGGCCAGGAGAGGGTACCAGATCTCATTACAAATGGCCGTGAGCCACCATGTGGGTGCTGGGAATTGAACTCAGGACTTCTGGAAGAGCAGCCAGTGCTCTTAACCTCTGAGCCATCTCTCCAACCAGCCCTTCCCCTTCTTTACCCCATGGGCCCCATGCTCCCAATTTCCTCAGGAGATCTTGTCTTTTTCTACTTCCCATGTAGATTAGATCCATGTATGACTCTCTTAGAGTCCTCTTTGTTGTCTAGGTTCTCTGGGATTGTGAATTAATTGTAGGCTGGTTTTCCTTTGCTTTAAGTCTAAAAGCCACTTATGAGTGGGTACATATTATATTTGTCTTTCTGGGTCTGGGTTATCTCACTCAATATGAAGTTTTCTAGATCCATCCATTTGCCTTTGTTTGTTTGTTTGTTTGTTTGTTTTTCAAGACAGGTTTCTCTGTAACTTTTGGAGCCTGTCCTGGAACTCACCCTGTAGACCAGGCTGGCCTCAAACTCACAGGGATCCGCCTGTCTCTGCCTCCCGAATTCTGGGATTAAGGGTGTGGGCCACCACTGCCTGACCTCTTTTCCTTCTTGCAATGAACTTATTCTCCATAAATGTTAACACATAAAAGGAAAAGCTGAAGACCAAAACTGGTCACTTATTTTTTTTTCCTTCCCTCATTTTGCCTTTGTATTTTATGTTAATTGATTGGGTGCATGTGTATGATGTACATGTATACATGCATGCATTTTGTGTGTATGCAAGTGTATTTTGTGTGTATGTGTGTGTCTGAGTACTCAGGCTACAGAGCATGTGTGATCAGAGGACATCTCCCAGGAATCAATTCTCTCCTACCATGGTGGTTCCCAGTCCTCAGCCTTGGCAGTTTGCCCCCTAAGCAATCTCACCAACCCTCTCTCCACTTTAAAAAAAATGTTTATTATTTTTAATTATGAGCATGTGTGTGGGGGAGGGGACATGTTCATGTGAATAAAAGTGCCCAAAGAGGCCAATGGTGTCAGATCCTCTAGAGCTGGAGTTACAGGCAGCTGTGAGCCACCTGACGTGGGTGCTGGGAATTTTCCTCAGGTCCTCTGGAAGAGCAGCACATACTCTCAACTGCTGAACTATCTCTTCAGCTCCTTCCTTCTCTCTGCTTTTTGAAACAGGATATCCTGTAACCCAGGCTGGCCTCAAACTCACTATGCAGCCAAGGGTGACCTTGAACTCCTATTCTCCTGACTTTACCTCCTGAGTGCTGGGATAATAGACATGCACTAAATTTCTAGGTGTATGGGGTGCTAGGTTAGAACCCAGGGCTTTCTAAATGCTAGGCAAGCACTCTCCCAACTGAATTACATCCTAACCCTCCATTCTCTTCTTTCTCTTCCCTTTTTCTCCCACCCTCCGTCCCTCCCTCCGTCCCTCCGTCCCTCCCTCTAGGTGAAGTTCTTGTTGGGAGCAAAGGAAAACCCCAGGGAACAGTAGCAAATGACTTCCCAAAACTGAGCATATCTGAAAGACGTTTTCTGCCTGAACATTTTGCTCTTTGGCATTCCTACCTACATTGCTTGTTGGCCTTTATTACAGGTTGTAAGAGCAGCTTATTTCCCCACCCAACTCCAATAATATGAGCTCTTTAACCACAATTGTTCTTTGTAGCTTCAGTTCCCATAAGCCAGAACATTTAAGAGCTGGAAACAGTTTTAATCACTTTATCCTGCTCCATAGCTTCGACCAGATAAAATATTTTTCTGTCTAACCAAGGGAGCATCAAATGTCCAGAACGACTGAGAGTTATTCGAGGTTCTGTAGCCTCTGAGCCTCCTTGTGTGTGCTGACTGCATTCTCACTGTGTGGCCATTTCAAGTAGGTGATACAGGCTCTTCCAAAAAATAGCAATGAAAGTCAAAAAGAGTCAACTGTGTGATCATTGGTTGTTTTCTTTTTGTCACATATCATAAATTCTCCTAGTCCTCACCATATTTTGATGCATTATTTATGAGAGCCATCTGGTCACAGGTTTCCAGAGAGAACTCTGGAATTCTAAAATGTGTGTTTGATTTTCACAGGAAACATGCTGCATGGATTTGATCTTCTTGTTACCTGCTTGTCAACCAGTGATGGTGCAATAAGATTTCTTTTTGTTTGTTTATTTTATTTTATTTTATTTTTTGAGACAGTATCTTTCTGTATAGTCCTGACCATCCTAAAACTTGCTACATAGACCAGGCTGACTTCAAATCTGCAGAGATCTGCCTGCCTCTACCTTCCAAGTGCTGAGATTAAAGTCATGTGCCAACCTCTCACTCTAGTCCAGACTATGTAACAAAGGCAAGTCTCAAACCCATGATTCTGTCTCTACTTCTCAAATGATAGGATTACAGGTGTGTGCCACCATGCCAGCTGCTTCTGCTTCCTCCTCTTCTTCCTTTTCCTCCTCTAAACTCTACTCTTGTTTAAGTGTGCATGTGCGTGTGTGTGTGTGTGTGTGCGTGCGTGGTGATTGTGTGTGTGCATGTAGATGGACACAGGAGTAGATTTTTTTGTCTCTTTTAGACAGGGCTACTCACACCTGTCCTGAAACTCACCAAATAGGCTAGGTTAGATAGCAAGCCAGCCCCAGAAACCCACCCATCACAGCCTCTCCAATGCTGGGATTATAAGCACACACCACTATGCTAGGCTGGGAACTTGAACTCAAGTCCTCTTGTTTGTAAGGCAAACACTTTACCAACTGAGCAATCTCCCCCACTGCCATTTTTACTTTTTAGAAAAACAATTGAGATATAACTTTTGTATGCTGAAAGTACACAAATCTCCGGTCTATACCAGGTAACCACCATTCAGATCTAAATACTGAATATTACCCAAGCCGTTGGAGATCCTTTGTCCCCGTTGTGAATCAGCACCTTCCAAGGGTAACTCCATCTTAACTTCTATCACCACAAATTAGTTTTGCTTGGTTTTGAACTTGTCATCAGCAACATGTCATCAGCACCGGGCAGTATGCAGTGGCCTGCATCTGTCTTCTTTTACTCAACATTATGCCTGGGAAATGATTAACTGTGTTCTAAAATGGCAGCTCACCTTCTGGCTCATGTCCTCAGGGAATCTCTCGAAAGCAGGTTCAAAATATGTCGGTCGTATGCAGTGAGGTGTGGTCTTTTATAAAAGGCGGTTAAGAAAAGAACCCGTTCCCCATCACTAGACTCAATAACATGTCTGCTTATGGCTGGCCCTTTCTGCTCTTACATCATCCGTCTTCCTCTTCATCTCTGCTTCTAAATGGGCTCTGATCTCTCCTGGTATTATTTTTTTTCTCTCGTTAATGGATAAATAGCTTGAGTCATTTCCCCTACGTACTTATATCCAGCATTCCCTACCAGTGCTCCACAATTGTTGGTGTAAAAGCTGGAAATGGCCCCAAGCTATCATCTAAGAAGCCTTCTGTCATCTGCAAGAAAAGCATTCCTATGCCCTATTTTCAGATTCAGCAGACGTTTGCCGAGCACAAATAAGCTTTCGTGTGTTTTGCCAGGTATTATGGAGGACTACAAAAATAAAGCAGGCACGCGTGGCTTCTTCGTGCTTGCACTTCCAGTCCCGCAGAGAAACAAGGTCACACAGATATCTACATGAACAAGCATAATATAACATGAAAACAGGAGGGGGATTGAGGAAGGCAGGTTGATGGGATGAGAGGGGCGCAAGAGAAGCTAGAGGGTGAGTGTAATCAGTACGCATTACATACATGTGCGAGATTATCAAGGAATAAATTTAATTTAAAAAAAGAATTAAGGAGCCTGGAGAGATGACTCAACAGCTAAGAGTGTTTGTTTGCTGTTTTTGTGGAGGGCTTGCGTTTGGATCTCAGCACATATGTCGGTTCACAACTGCCTATAACTTCAGCTTAGGGGACTCAATATCTTCTTCTGGCTTCCACGGATATCCAAACACATGAGCACACACGCACACACACACATACATCAAAAAAGTCTTATCTTTTTTTTTTTTAATGGAGCTGGAGAGATGGCTCAATGGCTAAGAGCACTTACTGTTCTCGAAGAGGACTTGGGTTCTCAATTCTTAGCAATCACATGGCTGTTCCCAAGTTCCTACACCTTCACAGCTCCAGGGGACCCAATACCTTCTTCTGAACTCTGCAGGCTGCTCCATGCATGCATTGCACATGAACTCAAACAAGCACACGCACACATACACATAAAAATAAACAAATTCTAATGGGCTAACTTTTGAGCTGTCTCTCCAGTCCCTAGGATTTTTTTTAATTTAGTCTTCTTGATTGTTGCCAGTAGGAGGTACAGTGTGAATTCCCATCCTGCCATATGCCAGGAACAGAATTCTCAAATCTCAACTTGATATACATGACAATATATAGAAACATAAGTTTATAAATAAATACATGTAAATTGTAAATCTGATTATAAATCCTATCCCGTTCAAATGATAATTCCCTATTTTCTTTCTGCTACCAAAGCTTTAAATAGGACCAATGTGATCAAATTAGCGAGAGCCTGTGGTACTGACACTGAATTAGCCCCTCACGAATGTTACAAAATGGCTTGTACTGAAATACCAATAGATTTATGCAGAAATACAAAAGTAACCCAATGATCTGCTAGTGACCACAGTGTTTAAAATGTTTCTCAGAAGATGACTACGTGGAAACAGAATAATGCACGTCATTAGGATAGAAAGAACTCCGTTTCCATAGTTACACTAAAACATAACAAGCACCAAGGGGAAATGTCTTTTGGTGGTTGATAAGCAGAAGGGAAGTGAGTCTTGTGCTACAGTGTTAGGAATGTTTTTTAGAAAATTTTATTGCATTTATGTATTTTGTGCATATATGATAGGTATGGCTCGTGTGTGTGTGTGTGTGTGTGTGTGTGTGTAGAGGTCAGAGGTCAGCTTTCAGGAGTCTTGTGGATCTCTTTCTACCATGTGGGTCTCAGGATGCAGCTCAGGACCTCAGGCTTGGCAGCAAGCGCCTTACTCACTGAGCCATCTCACTGGCCAAAGCATGTTTTTAAACATTAGTTCAAGAATGAAAGTTTGAGTTCCCCTCTCATCCCACCAGCTTTGCTCAAATACAGAGTGTTTGTGGGAAAACCACACGTACAGTGACTGCTCAGACTTGATGTTTCCATCATTCAGAAAAGCAATGCTCAGACCCTTTATTTATGGTTTAATTCTGTTACTTATTGTGTGTATACTGAAACAAAATTCAGTAAAATCCAAACAAGGGAAGGAGAATCTGTCTTAGCCCCATAGTATTTTATACATGTTCCTAACTTGAAAAAAAATTACATAATCAAATCAGGCATCCAGGAAGTGTTTGTTGAATCAATTACTTAATGGACAATATACAATAGATTACTTTTAAGAAAGCATAGCAGTGGTTAAACTATTGTCTTGATTGTAGTAAGTAAAGAACATGAAGTAAGGAGGCCGCCTGGAGCCCGGTGCCCATTCTTGGACTCTTTCATGCTACAGGCTTGGGTAATCTGTAACTACTCTGGGCCCCAGTTTCCTCATCACTTGCTCTATTTTTGGACCACTGACATTGCCTGGGCATGCTGCATGATTTCCCAATTCAGTATCCTTGTCTTTATAGCTACCTGTCTAATATGATCTTCCGGCCTGAGATATAGCTCAGCTGGCAGATGCTTGTCTGGCTAGCACAAAGCCCTGGCCCATCTCAAAAGAAAAGAAAAAGGCAACAATTTTTTTATTTTCAAATTTCTAATATACAGCAGCAAATAAAAAAACCTCATCACTTACACATATCCATCACACTTGGCTCCATTTTAATGTGCCATACAATGTATGTATTATATCTACCAAACAGATGAAGATCAACAATCAGAGAGGTGGCTGAACTTGCATGAGTGCCTGAAATTTCTTTGTTTTCTACTTTTCATCTAGCCATTTTGCCATCCCAGAGCTAATTTTAGCAAGGGTTATTGTATAAAATGCAGTGTAATTAAGAAAAGCTATTTTGGGGCTTTGGTTGTTGTTGCCTTCTGAGACTTCTCATCTAGAGTTGTACAGGGTACCTGCTTTCTGGAACCAAGCCAGCACCCTGAGAATAATCTGAATCATAAACATAAGGCTAAGCCAAGATGCATTTACAAAAGCTGAATTCCAGGTCCTTTTCATTGATGGTCTTTAAAATGAAGACAAAGTTCTAAGTAATATTTTCCCTCACTTGTGTGAAATAAAATTAAAATCTGAGTCTCATCTCCTGGGACTCAAAGGAGTACATTTGCTTCAACACTGTAAGACAGGTTGCTTGCTTACCCTTGTGAAGACCACACTAAATACTTTATTCCCTTTCTTTCCTTTTTTTCTTTTTCCCTCCCTCCCTTTCTCTTTCTTAGCCACATTTTCAGCCCCCTGTCACTTTTTTTTTCCTTGATGGAAATCATCAGTCAGATGGAACACATTGCCACATTTTTTAGTGGCGGTATTGAAAGAATGTAAGGGACTGGATGAAAGAATGTAAGGGAATGGATCCAAAGAGCCTAGCCCAAACCAAATAATTTGGACCACAAAGCCAGACTGGTTTTCCCTATTTCTCAAAATAACCGGGACAGACTGCATACTAAATCTCTGCTTCTCTTTGTGCTATGTAACCATTGCCACAAATGTAGGAAATTCTTCACTTTTTGAGTCAAATCCACACCATCCTCTGGTCCTTTTATGTAGGGAATCAGTTATTTGTATTATATAGTTACAGGACAATAGTGCATGCGACTTCTCTGTCCCAGTGCTACACGGGTAAGATTTAAATGTGTTGATGACAGTGGATTTATTGAGTAAATTTCCATTAAACTGTTTAATGTTAAATCTCTCTCTCTCTCTCTCTCTGGTCAGTGGTGGTGCACTCCTTTAATCCCAGCACACTCAGGAGACAGAGGCAGGCATCTCTCTGTGAGTTCAAGGCCAGCCTGGTCTACAGAGTGAGTTCCAGGACAAGCTCCCTGTCTCAGAAAATCAAAAGAAATCTCTCTCTCTCTCTCTCTCTCTCTCTCTCTCTCTCTCTCTCTCGACATGTTTTTATGTAGCACAGTTTAGCCTCCACCTCCTAAGAGTTGAGATTGCAGATGTATACCAAGCTTGGCATTATGCAGTGTTGAGCATCTAACCTATCAACCAAGCTATATCCTTAGCCACCCTTACACCCAATTTTAATCTTAATGTATAGAAAAACTCAAAATATGTCAAGTCATCTAAAGTAAGTCATTCCAACTGGCCAAGCACCAGGAAGTCCAGCATGATGCCTCAGGGAGTGTAATCTCAGCATGCAGAAGGATTGAAAGTTCAAGACTAACCTCAACTATTTAGAAAGATGGTATCTCCAACGCAGAGACAAGCAAGAAATAACCCAAAGAAATTTGTATACAGAAAGGGTTTTTTATTTGTTTTTTTGTTTTGCTTTGTTTTTTAAATTCTAGAATCTAAAATTAAGGTCATTCTGAGGCCTCAGTTTTACCTAACTATCCTAAAATAGAGCCCCTAGTTACATGATGAAACCCACTCAATGGATCATGAGACAGTGGTTGGCTGAGCTGGCTTGGGGGGGGGGTCAGGAAAACCATATTACTGAACTGTTAGCCACTGGCTTGTGACATTTACAAGAAGCCTCTCAATTTACCCTCAAGTACTGCAGACAGGATTTTGCTTTAGAATTAAAAAAAAAAAATCCTCCTTGAAGTTTCCACAGTGAAAAAAACAAAAAAATGATCACATGTGTGTAGGAATGAAGGGGACTGTGGAACAGGATACACAGTGTTTACAAAATGTTCCAGAAGGCCAGATAAGCCTTTCTAATGGGAGCACATTACGGTTATCATCACCCACGTGTGGGCCTCGGGGATAACTTTCAGTATATCAGCATGGCCCACATGGTGCCAGTTATCATTCCAGTTTCATGTCAGAATCAAAACTGCGAGAACACACACACACACACACTCACACTCACACTGAAATTTAGTAAGTCATCTGTGGCCTAAGAAATGAGGCCCCTTTAGAAAAACAAAATAAAACCCGACAGTGGTTAACATATTTAGAAGACCTAAACTTTCTGAACACTATTGCCACTGCTTAATTCATTTGCTGATGTGGGTCAAGGATGTAGGTATTTACAGTAAATTTATACACATATAATATTTTTACCTATTCTTTAGAAATTTCACATATTGCAATAAAAATTTAAAAAGAGTTTCTGCATCCTTAATGAATTTTATCATTGTTACTGAAAATTAAAAGCACTATGGTAATTTCCAAAATGCAGCACACACCTGTTTTCTGGAGGAGGGTTTTAGAGGTTGAAGGGTTTTGCTGGCAGGGGTACGACTGAATGTTCCAGCAAGAGAGACCTCCATGAAGTAAAGGGACCTGGCCATTTCTGGGAGATAAATAATATTTAAAAACTTTTAAAATTTCGTGTGTGTGTGTGTGTGTGTGTGTGTGTGTGTGAAAGAGAGAGAGAGAGAGAGAGAGAGAGAGAGAACTGAACAGAGGTCGTCAGGCCTAGCAGCAGTCCCTTTACCCACTGAGTCTTCTTGTAACCACTACAGTAGAATTCTGAGGAAGCCATAACTTTATTTCTTTTCCCTTTTCAGCCAAAGTGGTAGGGTCTTCCTGTACAGTTCAGGCTGGCCTCAAGCTCCTGCTTCCACTCCTTAAATGCTGGGATCACAGGCATATGCTACCACTGCTGCTGTAGGAGGTTCTTCTGTATTTGTGTTGCTTTCATTGGTGAATAAAGAAACTGCCTCGGCCTTTTGATAGGGCAGAAATCAGGTAGGCAGAGTAGACAGAACGGAATGCTGGGAAGAAGGCAGTGTGGCAGACGCCATGAAACTCCTGTCTGAGACTGACGCTGGCTAGGAATCTTTCCCGGTAAGCCACGACCTCATGGTGCTATACAGATTATTAAAAATGGGTTAAATCAAGATGTGAGAGTTAGCCAATAAGAGACTAAAACTAATGGATCAGGCAGTGTTTAAATAAATACAGTTTCTGTGTAATTATTTCAGGGGTTAAGCTAGCCGGGCAACAGGACGCAGCCAGCGCCTCTTACTACACACTTCCACCTTGCCTGTCTTTCCTCCTTCCTTGTTTCTTTCTTTAAATTCTTTTTAATTCTTTGACATATTTATTTCATATGTGTGTACAATGTGTCTTGATCTTATCTACCACAACTCCTCCTTCTTACACCCTGCGAATTAGAAGCAACACATATTGGGTATGGTGACACATGGCTGTAACCCCAGTGCTCGAGAGGTGGGGACAGGAAAATCAGGTATTCAAGGCCAGTCTTCGTTGATTACGGGTTCAAGGCCAACTTGGGATACACAAGACCCTTTCTCAAAAATCAGAATGAAAAAGCAGGGTGGCCGGATGGGGAGAAAGTGTTATGGAATATCAGTTTAAGACGTGTTATGTTCATTTATGCTGAGGAATATTGCTTTAATGATGTAAAGATGTGTTACATTCTTTTCTATTGCATTTGTTTAACTCTGTAAAGCTGTGTTACTTTGCCTGCCTAAAACACCTGATTGGTCTAATAAAGAGCTGAACAGTCAATAGCTAGGCAGGAGAGAGAAATAGGCGGAGCTGGCATGCAGAGAGAATAAATAGGAGGAGAAATCTAGACATGAGCGGAGGAGCAAGAAAAGGAGAAAGAGAGGAGGACACCAGGGGCCAGCCACACAGCCACTCAGCCACCCAGTCACCCAGTCACCCAGCCACACAACGACAAAGCCACACAGCTGGCCATAGAGTAAGGAGAAAGAAAGATATATAGAACAAAGAAAGGTAAAAAGCCCAGAGGCAAAGCGTAGTTAAAGAGAAATGGGATAATTTAGGTTAGAAAAGTTGGCTAGAAACAAGCCAAGCTAAGGCTAGGCATTCATAAGTAAGAATAAGTCTCCGTGTGTTTATCTGAGAGCTGGGTGGTGGGCCCCGAAAGAATTTAAGTAAAAAACAACCATCTACAAGGAAGTTTATGGAAGAATTGGTAACAGCCACTCTATCCTCAAACTGAGAAAGAAACTGGACCAGAAGCCGACGTGGGTAAACAAGGATGTGGTGGGGACTGGAGAGATCTGTATGTGCTATGGTTTGTGGGAAGATGCCTTGTAGAAGACGTGGCTTTTGTCACAGCTACCACTTTGACTTGTGAAATAAAGATTCTTGGCTTAAGCGAGTGTGATGTCTCGGCATCATGGATTTGTTGCAGATGTTACACAGCTGGAGACAGATCTGGGAAGAGCAGGAGAGATGCTGGTGATGTACGCTTTGAGGAAGGACTGCGCCTTTGTGCCGTCACATCTAGCTGTCGTCCCCAGGAATGTTTTGTGTGGGGGCGTAGAAGAACCTTCCTAGTTCTACTCTTTGAGATGAGAGCTACAGAGCCTTATTTTCCCCCTAAGAACCATGCAGCTGCCTATAGCAAACTTTTCATAAGGGCCTTTAAAAGAAAGGTTCCATGGTGAGGGAAGTTGATGGTTCTGCTGTTCTAGAAAACCTGGGGTTCAATTCTCAGCACCCACTTGGTGGCTCACAATTACCATGCTACTCCAGTTCCAGGGGATCTGACATCCTCTTCTGGCCCCCTTGGGCACCACACATGCAAGTGATGCACATATATACAAGCAGGCAAAATACTTGTGCAAATGATATTTAAAAAATTAAAAAGTCTATTACTTAGAGGGAACACATAATGGATTTTATTTTATTTTTTGCCTTGGGTTTGGACTTGATCAGAAGGTTTGGCAAGAAAGTAGCTCACAACCGAGCATGAGGGTGCATGCCTTTAATCCCAGAATTTGAAAGGCAGAAGCATGCAGATCTCTGTGAGTTCAAGGCCAACTTGGTCTACACAGCAAGTTTCAGAAAAGCCAGGGCTACACAGAGAAACCTGTCTCAAAAAATCAAAAATAAATAAATAAAGGAAGTAAGGAAGAGAGAACAAAGAAAGAGAGAGAAGGAAGAAAGAATGAAAAGAAAGTAGCTCATGAAAATGACTAACTATTCTTTGATTTTCTGTTAACATCCTCCCTTGCAGTTCAAACACAACTCCAACTACATCTCAACCTGTGTCCTCCTTTAAGACTATAATCAAGCTACAAAGGTCTGAGGTCCGAAGGACTTCACAGATCCTACGCTGCATTGCCTGTATTCATCTTGTGAATAGCTGTTCCAGTTCTTAAGTACATGGCTTATAACAACCCATGGATTTAAATAGAGTGACTGCTAATTATCATCACTACCAGAAGCATTCAGACGCCTAAATATATCCATACAAATAGGTATGTGGAAAGGAAATTCCATGGATGTTCCTTTTCCTCAATCAACCAGCAACAACCTTGACATAAGACAATTGGCTTACTGAATAGATTTCCTGCCTCCCATTCTTTCTCCTCGTCCCTCTCAAACCCAGAAACCCCAAGAGATTATACAGAGCTGCATACCTTACCAATGCTATGTAAATGATGCTCAAATGTCATTTGCTTAGTCTTCACAACTTTCAGAGTATAAAGATGAAAGCCGGGTGGTGGTGGCGCATGCCTTTAATCCCAGCACTTGGGAGGCAGAGGCAGGTGGATCTTTGTGAGTTTGAGGCCAGCCTAGTCCACAAGAGCTAGTTCCAGGACAGGCTCCAAAGCTACAGAGAAACCCTGTCTCGAAATCCCACCCCCCAAAAAGGATGAAATTATTTATTTGGACAGTTACTTGCCCTTCTCCCAGCTTTATTTAAAACTGTAGAGTCTGAAGGAGTTACCTTCGGCAAAAGCAAGATTTGTCCAACATAAAAGCTCAGACTCTTCGATTTTTGTTCATCTTAAAAATCAATTGTCTGATGAAGACCTTCAAATTAGACAGTGTGTTTTTGCTCCAATCCCTCCCCCTCTCTTTTATTTCCCCTTCACTGGCCTTTCTGGCCACAACAGAAACAACTGTTACAACCACACAGTAAGGTTTTGCAACAAAAGGCCCTTGAAACAGAATTCTGCTCAGCTGAAAAGTTGGGCAATCAAATGGAATAAATGAAAACTTCCCTCCTATACTTTATGTGCTGCTGGTTTTTTGTTTGTTTTGTTTTGTTTTTGTTTTTGATAGGATTTCATCCAACCCAGGCTGGCCTATGTAAGCTGGCCCTGACCTCTTGATTCTCCTGCTCCCTCCTCCCCAATGCTAGAATTAGAGGATTGTGCCCCTGCCCAATTTTTCTTTATTTCTTTTTGTTTTGTTTTGTTTTTCATGGCAGGGTTTCTCTGTGTAGCCCTGGCTGTCCTAGAACTTACTCTGTAGACCAGGCTGGCCTTTGAATTCAGAGATCCACCTACCTCTGCCTTCTAAGTGCTAGGATTAATGATGTGTTCATCTTTATTTCTAAAATACCCCCAAAATGCTTAACTTCCCCAGGGCTTTGGAATCCCCTACTTATCATCACTACACAACTATTTTGCACTATTATAGCTCAGTAGGAATAAACAATGGTCTCTAACTATGATGATTTGTCTACATTGATTGTTTTCATAGGTAGTACTCACTAACATTCTAAAGCTCTGTTTTCCTTTAAATGTGTACATTATTCAAACTATTCAAAGAACAGGGCCATCAAGAGGGCTCAACAGGTCAAGGTGCTTGCCTTTAAGCCTGATGACTTGGGTTTGATCTCTGAGACCCGTATGGTGAAAGAAGAAAATGGGCTACCATAGTTGTCCCCTGACCTCCCCATCTACATCATGGCATATGGGCCCACTCATTCCCACACACAAATACATGTTTTAAATGTAATTAAAAGGCTGGCTGTGGTGGTACACACCTTTAATCCTGCAGGCAGATCCTGTGAGTTTTAGGCCAGCCTGGTCTTCACAGTGAGTTCCAGGGCACCCAGAGTTACATCGGAAGACCCTGTCTCCAAAAAATAAACAAGCAAAACCAAACAGCCCCCAAACAAACAGGGGTGGGGTGGAGGGGTGGGATGATCTGGAGAGATGACTCATCTCTAGTTAAGGTACTTGCCACCAAGCCTGGCAATCTGAGTTTGATTTCCAGGTGCCACATGGTAGAGAAGTGACAAGGTGTCCTCTGGCCTCCACGTGTGTGCTGTGGCACACATGGACAAACAAACATACATTAACACACACATGATTAACATAGTAAAAGTTTATTCTTAAGGACAAAAGTAGAAAGAACAAGAGTTGGAAGCAAGTCTGGGTTACACAATGAAACCTGTGTTAAACAACCAAAACAAAAAAGTGAAATAAAATGATATGAAAGCATTCTAGCCAAGAACCCTCCCACAGCTGTGACAGTGTCTAGCCCTAATTTGTAGTTTCACTATTGGCCATGCTCATTTCCTTTACTTTTATTTTAGCTCATTCTTGAATCTGCTTCTCTCTCTCTCTCTCTCTCTCTCTCTCTCTCTCTCTCTCTCTGTCAAGCAAAACCGACAGATATATTTTTTTACATATGCCTTTGGATAATAACAGCACTAGCATTGACTCTCTCCTTCTTTGCTAGTTTTCTGTCTGTTGCTATAATAAATACCATGACCAAAAGCAACTTGGGGAGGAAAGGTTTTTATAGATTATAGGGAACAACAAAGAGAAGTCAAGGCAGGAACTGGAGACTGGAACAGAAGCAGAGACCATGGAAGAGTGCTACTTCCTGGCTTGTTCCCCATGACTTACTCAGCTTCCTTTCTTCTCTTTCTCTCTCTCTTCCTCTCTCTTTCTGTTTGTTTTATTTTGCTTTTTGTTTTTTTGAGACAGGGTTTCTCTGTGTAGTCCTGGCTGTCCTGGAACTCACTCTGTAAACCAGGCTGGCCTTGAACTCACAGAGATCTACCTGCCCCTGCTTCCGGAGTGCTTGGATTCTCACACAGCTCAGAACCACCTGCCCAGGTTAGCACCAGTGACAGGGCCCTCCCACATCAATCATCAGTAAGAAAATGCACCCCCCAGACTTGCCTACAGGCCAACATGATGGAGATGCTTTCTAATCTGAAGCCCTCTCATCTCAGGTAGGCTGAGCTTGAGTCAAGTTATCAAAAACTACCAGCAAACTTTCTAATGCAACTTGGCAAGTATCATTGAACTCTGAGTGCCCCGTGTGATATGAAAGACCTCGAAGATTCAGTATGGAAAGGTAAAGGTCTTTATGTGCTTTATCTCATCCCCTGTCCTTTTAATCTATTATCATAAATTTGAAGCAACTATTAAACCTCACCACTTATAATATCAAACTCTATTATAGAGCTATAGTAATGAAAACAGCTTGGTATTAGCATAAAAGCAAGCAGGTGGACCAATGGAATCAAATAGAAGACCCAGATATTAAATCACACACCTACCAACACCTGATTTTTGACAAAGAAGCTAAAATTATACAATGGAAGAAAGAAAGCATCTTCAACAAATGGTGCTGGCATAACTGGATGTCAGCATCTAGAAGAATGCAAATAGATCCATATCTATCCTCATGCACAAAACCCAAGTCCATATGGATAAAAGACTGGTGTGGGACAATCGCCTATATTCTGTCAATTATATTTTAAATAAATACTGATTGGCCGGTAGCAAGGAAAGAAGTGTAGGTGGAAAAACCAGACAGGAAGTAGAGGTGGGGCAATGAGAACAGGAGTATTCTGGGAAGAAGGAAGCTCTTTCTGTGGTCCTGTCCAGACACCAAAGAAGCAGGATGTGACCTGCCCCGCTGAAAAAGGTACTGAGCCCTGTGGCTAACAGAGATAAGAATAATGGGTTAATATAAGTTACAAGAGTTAATAAGAAGCCTGAGCTAATGGGCCAATCAGTTTATATCTAAGGTAGACTCTCTGCATGATTTTCTTTGGGACCTAAAGACTGTGGGAACTGGGCAGGACAGAAACCCCAACAAGCAGGCCCTCATGTTACAAAAGACCTCAATATAAATCCAGCCTCATTGAAGAGAAAGTGGGAAGTAGCCTTGAACACATGGGCACAGGAGACTACTTCCTAAATATAACCCCAGTAGTACATACACCGAGAGCAACAATAAATAAATGGGACCTTCTGAAACTGAGACGCTTCTGTAAAGCAAAGGGCACAGTCAATAAGACAAAAGGCAGCCTACTGAATGGGAAAAGATCTTTATCGACCCCACATTGGACAGAGGACTGATCTCCAAAATATATAAAGAACTCAAGAAACTAAACATCAAAATACCAAATAATCCAATTAAAAGATGGGGTACAGATCTAAACAGAGAATTCTCAACAGAAGAATCTCAAATGGACAGAAGACACTTTAGGAAATGCTCAACATCCTTAACTGTCAGGGAAATTCAAATCAAAACAACTCTGAGATACCATCTTACACCAGTCAGAATGGCTAAGATCAAAAACACCAATGATAGCTTATGCTGGAGAGGATGTGGAGTAAGAGGAACATGTTTCCATTGTTGGTGGGAGTGAAAACTTATATAGCCACTTTGGAAATCAGTATGGGGGTTTCCCAGAAAATTGGGAATAAATCTACTTCAAGACCTAGCAATACCATTTTTGGGCATATACCCAAAGGATGCTCAATCATACTAATAAAGACATTTGCTCAACTATGTTCATACCATCATTATTCATAATAGCCAGAACCTGGAAACAACCTAGATGTTCCTCAACTGAAGAATGGATAAAGAAAATGTGATACATTTACACAATGGAGTACTACTCAGAGGCAAAAAACAATTACATCTTGAAATTTGTGTGCAAATGGATGGAACTAGAAAAAAATCATCCTGAGTGAGGTAACCCAGACCCAGAAAGATGAACAGGGTATGTACTCACTCATAAGTGGTTATTAGACATAAAGCAAAGGATAACCAGCCTGTAGTCTACGACCCCAGAGAAGCTAAGTAACAAGGAGAACCCTAAGAGAAACATACATGGATCTCCCTGGGAAGGGGAAATAGACAAGGTCTACTGAGAAAATTGGGAGCATGGGGAGGGAGAAGAAGGAAGGGCAGAAGGGGAGGAGGAGGGGAGATGGGAAGTGGGGAGGAAGACTTGAGGGAACAGGATGGTGGAGATGGGGGAAGGACGAGAGAGAGAGGAGAGAGAGAGAGAAAACAAGGAAAGAGATATCTTGATTGAGGGAGCTGTTGTGGGGTTAGCAAAAAAACCTGGCACTTCAGAAATTTCCAGGAACCCACAAGGATGACCCTAGCTAAGACCCTAAGCAGTTATGGAGAGGGTGCCTGAACTGGCCTTGCCCTGTAGTCAGATTGAGGACTATCTTGAATGTCATCATAGAACCTTCATCCAGAAACTGATGGAAGGAGATGCAGAGATCCACAGTGGAGCACTGGGCTGAGCTCCTAAAGTCCAGTGGAAGAGAGGAAGGAGTGATAATGTGAGCAAAGGGGTCAAGACCGTGATGGGGATACCCACTGAAACAGTTTACCCGAGCTAATAGGAGCTCACTTATTCTGGCCTGACAACAAGGGAACCAGCCCTCTGAATGTGGCCAACAGTTGTGTGTCTGGGGCAGACTGTGGGGCCACTGGCAGTGAGACCAGGATTTATCCCTACTGCTTGCACTGGCTTTTTGGAGCCCATTCTTTTTGGAGGGATACCTTGCTCAGCCTAGATATAATGGCAAGGGTCTTGGTCCTGCCTCAAAGCAATGTGCTAGATTTTGTTGATTTCCCATGGGAAGCTTTATTCTCTCTGAGGAGTGGATGGGGGATCGAGTGAAGGGGAAGGTAGGGGGAGTGGGAGGAGGGAAGGGAGTGGGACTGGGATTGGTATGTAAAATGAGAAAAGATAGATTTTTAAAATTAATTAATTAATTTTTGAAAATTAATTAACTAACTAATTAATTTAAAAAACAAAAGCAAAAAACCCTCAATGACCACATCTATGGAGTCAGTTAAGGACCACTACTAGATGATTATTTTTAAAACACCCCCATTTGGGCTTCAAGGACTATACCATCTTTGCTGCTGGGAAGTTAAGAGTACATTATTTTTAGTATGTGTTTACACACATGGTCAAAGGACAAACTTGGGTGTTGTTCCTTAGGTACCTTCAACTTTTTGTTTGCGTCATAGACTCCATGGCCCTGGACCTTCACTAGCTACTTGCATGGAACTTGGTAGTGATGAAAATATCTGAATGACTGTCTTTGGAATGTCTAGATTCCACAAAACATTAAATTCTGACCAAGGCTTTGGTATCAGAGGAAATGGCTATGGTAAACTGTGAGTTTACTGCTTCCTGATAAAAAGATAAAGTTAAGAATGCCTTGCCCTTTATGCCCCCAGCCCCACTTTGGTTTCTGAGACTAGGTCTCACTCTGTAGCCCAGGCTAGCTTGGGACTCACTATCCAGCCCAGGCTAGACTTGAACTACTGACAACCTGCCTACCTCAGTCTCCCATTGCTGGATTTATAGGCACAGAACACCACAGCCAACAAAAATGTTTTGCTTTCTTATGTAGATAATGAGCTGCCAGATTCATCAAACAAAATATAATCATGGGTGTGGCTTGTAGGTCAGTTGGTAGAATGCTCGTATAGCACGCACAAAGCCTTGGGTCCCAGCCAAAGGCGTACAGAAAACTGAGTGTAATGTCATATGTCTATCATCTACTCAAGAGGTAGATATAGGAGGGTCAGAAACTCAAGGTTATCCTCAGCTACATAGCAAGTTTGAGGCACAGCCTGGGAACAAAATCTTTCAAATACATAGAAAAGCAAAAACAAACAACAACAAAAATCATCATTATTCACATACATTTGATAAAAATTTTTTTTGAGACAGGTCTCACCATGTAGCTCTAGCTGTCCTGGAACTCATTGTGTAGATCAGGTTGGCCTTGAACTCACAAATTTACCTGCTTCTAGCTCCTAAGTGCTGGGATTAATGGTGTGCACCACTATGCCTGCTTCATTTTGTAAATATTTTTCTTTTTGGTTTTTTGAGACAGGTTTCGCTGTAGCTTTGGAACCTGTCCTGGAACTAGCTCTTGTAGACCAGGTTGACCTCGAACTCACAGAGATCCACCTGCCTCTGCCTCCCGAGTGCTGGGATTAAAGCGTGTGCCACCACTGCCCAGCTCATTTGGTAAATCTTATAATGTTATGTGTTCTTGGTTTCTTTTTAGAAAAGCAA
Source organism: Ondatra zibethicus (assembly GCA_004026605.1). Taxonomy (NCBI): domain Eukaryota; kingdom Metazoa; phylum Chordata; class Mammalia; order Rodentia; family Cricetidae; genus Ondatra; species Ondatra zibethicus. The sequence continues at coordinate 22,545 of PVIU01011759.1, read as the reverse complement.
CATGTTGCTATAGTTGAAGGCTCCACTTGCTCCCACTCTTCTGCTCCTCCTTAGAGGTGCCACTCTCCTAAAGTTGGTGGGTAGACTGGAATTTCAGAGATGCATCCATGTTGCTAAATGTCAGCAGATTTCACTAAATTTAGTAATTGTGCAGTGTTGCCTTTGTCCAGCCACCCCATGTTCTCTCTCTGACTGGCATTTGGGTTATTCAGTCATCACTACTGTGAACAACCCATCAGTGAACATTCTAGTATTATCTCTGGTACACAGATATAAGAGTTTTTCCAAGCAGAGGGCCTCTCAACACCTGCCCCTCTGTGTGTGTGTGTGTGTGTGTGTGTGTGTGTGTGTGTGTGTGTGTGTGTGAACTCATCCATGTGTGCATATGTGAAGGCAAGGGGTTGACACCAATTGTCTTGTTCAATTGCAAGTCTCTTACTAAACCTAAAGCTTGTCATTTTGGTGAGGCTGACTGGCCAGAAAACCCTCCAAGATTTGTCTACTTTTCTTTGCCTCAGTGCTAGGGGTTGTTTGTTTTTTTTATTGTTTTGTTGTAGGGGTGGGTTCAAGACAGGGTTGGTGTAGCCCTGGCTGTCCTCTGTAGACCAGGCTGGCCTCGAAGTCAGAGATCTGCCTGTCTCTGCCTCCCAAGTGCTAGGATTAAAGGCATGCACAACCACACAACCACGGCCCGGTTCACATCAGACTTTTATATGGGTGCTGGGGGATCCAAATTGAGGTTCTTATAGAGCAGGCATTTTACCCACTGAGCCATCTCCCTAGCCTCCGGTTTCCAAACTTTCAGTCCCCAAGAGTGAGAAATGACTTTCCATTTAGATCCCATCCATGCAGACCACACTGTCTGGCATGTAACCTCTGAGACAGATTTTTGTCAGAATTTATTTTTGAGATGTTAGAAAGAATCTCAATGTCATACTAAGGAACGCATATAAACAAAATGAAAGTATCTCAACAAGTCAATTCTTTTTTTAAAAAAATACTGTGCTAGAACCCAAACCTGGCTAGCAACACATGGCTTACATGGGTTCTGTCATTTATCCCTGATGTGGGTGGTAAATGTATGTCATCCCTTTGGTGGGACCTTGACTTCACAATCTAATGTGATTGGTTAATTGATGCAAAGGCTAACGTTTAGAAAATATGAGTCTTTTCAGGCTAACTACCTTTGATAAAATAAAACAAAACAAAATCTGTTTCTCACAATGACAGAGTCTCACTATGCTGACATTAAAAAGCATGTACTACTTTGCCCGCCCATGAATGTTTTTGTTTGGGAACAGGGTTTTACTACATAGCTAGTAAAACAAGGTAGCTTGGACCCCACTGGATAGCCAGCATTGGATAACAATTTCCTGGCCATCCACCTTAGGGGGAAACTGAAGACACAGGATGTTCTACGGAGAGGTAAAACAGTCCATCCTGCAGGGAAGCTAGTTAAGTTCAGGAAATAAACAACTCAAAGGCTTCAGAAAGTTCTTGAAACGTCCTCCCCCAACGTATAGATGCAGCGAGGACTGCTGAGAGACACTCTAAAACTAAGCTGCCTAGAACAGATTTAGATCAGGCAAGCTACCTGGAAGCAGCAGAGACTAGCCTAGCAGCCTAGAGGAGGCTCAGAGCAACTGAGCTACCTAGAAAGGACACTTTCCAACCTGTTGAGCTGCCAAGAGGCTATGCAGTGTGTGCCAGGCTTTCATACGCTGTGCCCAGGCAGGGGTGGGCTTCGGGGATGCAGCTATCTTTGGATCATTTCCACTCTCCTAAATAACCCTCCAGCCATACTCTTGTATGCAATCCCAATAAAATGTATTGGTTATCAAGTGGGACGTCAGTGGTATCTTCAACTGTTGGTTTTCTCTCTGGCGTTGGTAGGCATCCATTTCACAACTCCCCAGGACTAGTGTGACACCACAGCCAGGTTGGCCTCAGAGGTGCAATCCTTCTGCCTCAGCTTCCCAAATCCTGAGATTATAGGCATGTGCCGTCATTCCTGGCTTTTATACACAATATTTATTGAGCAGTTACTCAGAACAGGCACTCATGGAGGTGAAAGAGCGGCAAGAATGGGAAGGGGAAGGAGTCAGGCTAGGACAATAGCGGATGGCCTCAACTAATCCTGCACAGACTGGCCTGATCCTTCAGATTACTGAGAACTGGAAAAGGGGATCAGGCCTTTTTATACCTACCTGCCAGTCACTGGATACGGCTGTAGCCAGAAGAGGACATGGCCTGGGGGCAAGTAGTTTTCTTCCTGGAAAGTCCTGTAGAAGGACCTAGATAAAATCTGGTGGCTGCCAATACCCTTGGCAGCTGGAAGAATGAATGCTTCAGTCCTAGAGAGGGAGAATTTAGATGGCACATCACAATATTTAATATATGCACATGTACACACACACAGATGTAGTGATAGATCGATCGATAGATAGATAGGTAGAGATGTATTGATTAGAGTATGTGTGTTTATGTATACACAGATAGCAATTCATTGATCTGATATTTTCTGATCTATTTCATTAAAAATAACATGCATTCCAGGAATCAAATTCAGGTTTTCAGGCTTGCCCAGCAAGTGTTTCACCCTCTGAGCCATCTTGCCAGCCCTATCTATCATCAGTATTTTTCAGCTTTACTTTACGAAAGAATTTGAAATGGAAGCATATATTTCTTGTCTCTTTTCAAAGAGCCATTATCTGCCCAATTCCCTTTTAATACATAAATATTAAATATTAGCTAAATGTGGCCAGTATCATCTAGCTCTCTTCAGCCTAATGTGAAGCGTTCTGTGGTTGCCGTTCTTCGGCTGTGTTGTCTGCTGTGTTGACTGTACAATGTCCCTGCAGGTGCACAGCGGTTAAACAGTACTGTCCTCTCATACCATCTCTGGATGATGAAGGCCTTCTTTCCTATCTGGTACCAATACTTTTAGAGGAGAGATAACTCTCATCTCAACCTCTCTCTCTCTCTCTCTCTCTCTCTCTCTCTCCATATATATATGTATATATATATACATATATATGTATTTGAAACAGGGTTTCTTTAAGTAACAGCCCTGGCTGTCCTGAAACTTGCTTTGTAGACAAGGCTGGCCTTGAACTCACAGAGATCACTGGCCCCTGCCTCCCAAGTGCTGGGATTAAAGGCATGCACCACCACTACCTGGCACAATTTTTTCTCTTTCCCTATAAGCATAATTTTCTTGAGACAATGTTTCATATAGCCCAGTTGGCCAAAAATTTGCTATATACACAAGAATGATCCTGATCCTCCTGACTCTACCTCCCAAATGCTGAGATTACAGGCAGTCACCACTATGCCTGGTTTTATGCAATGCCGAGGATTGATCCCAGGGTTTTTTGTAAACTGGACATGCAATCTATCAACGGAGGTACATCCCCAGCCCTTTAACATAATTTAAAGCTCTGTAAGTTATTATCACAGAGTATTAACTCCATAGGTATGATGTCTAAAGTCTATTAATTCAACAAAGTAAGATTTATTAAATGACAGATGCTATTAAAGCAATTACAATCAAATATACAAGCTTGCAGGATTCTAAATGAAACATAGAGAAAGGCTTTGCACTGCTGGCAAACAATTAGGTTGTGCTCATACTTGAGAGCCTGAAATAACTTTGGGGTTATTTAGTTATCAGAAAAACTGATACCCAGGGGCTTTGGAGATCTTTCTAAGCTTAAATATCTATTATTAGCAGTCTATTTTTCTCCAAATCTTTTAAAACTTTTTTTATTTTTATTTTTTTGTGTGTGTCTCTGTGTGTGTCTGTATGAGTGTCTGTCACTTGTGTGCAGGTATCCACATATAGGCCAGAAGAGGGTGTCAGAACCCTTGGAGCTGGGTTACAGGCCTCTGTCAGCTTTGTCAGCCCAGTGTCTGTGTTGGGAATTGAATTCAGATCTCTGTGAGAACCATCTTTCTAGCCTCTATCCTCTAAATCTTGACTAAGTTAATTGTAGGAATTTTTTCCTTCTGGTTGAATTTTGCCCTCGATACAACTGACCAATATCTTTGTACTCGTGTGTGGAAAAGGGAGTGAGAAGGGTCTTTTGTTTTCTTGATACATTATGATACGTGTTTCATTATGTGGCTTAGGTTGGCCTTAAAACCACAACTTCCCTGCCTCAGTCCCCTGAATGATGGGACCACAGGCTTATGCCATAGGCTGAGCTTGACTAAAATGGTCTTACTGGTAGCAGAGATTTAAATGCTTCCTGTCTGTTAAGAACCTTGTGCAGTCAGTGTGGGTGTTCTGAATGAGAGAGGCAGTGGACAAAGAGGGACTGGCACTGTGTTTTAGTTACTTTTCTATTGCCATGACAAAAGACCATGACCAAGGCAATTTGTAAAAGAAAGTATTTAATTTGGGGTTCATGGAGTCAGAGGATTAGCATCCATGACCATCATGGCAGAGAAGATGGCAATGGCAGTAGGCATGGAGCTTACATCTGATCCACCAGCACAAGAGAGAAAGGAGAGAGGAGAGAGGAGGGAGGAGAGAGGAGAGAGAGAAAGAGAGAGAGAGAGAGTGCTAGTTGGAAATGGTAAGGGCTTTTGAAATCTCAAAATCCACCTCTAGTGATGTACTTCCTCTGGTGTGGGAGAATGGTCTGTATTTTAAATAAACGCTGATTGGCCAGCAGCCAGGCAGGACGTATAGGTGGGACGACCAGACAGGAAGTAGAGGTGGGTCAATGAGAACAGGAGAATTCTGGGAAGGAGGAGGCCCATTCCTCTGGAGTCCTTTACCCAGCCGCAGAGGAAGCAAGATGTGACTGCCTTGTTGAAAAAGGTACCGAGCCATGTGGCTAGCATAGACTAGAATATTGGGCTAATATAAGTTATAAGAGTTAATAAGACGCCTGAGCTAATGAGCCAATCAGTTTATAACTTTGTAGACCTCTGTGTGATTTCTTTGGGACTTAATGACTGCGGGAACCAGGCAGCATAAGGACTGGGTGGGACAGAAAACTTCAGTCAACATTCCTCCAACAAAGTCATAAAGTCCCACCTCCCAATCTTTCCAAACAGTTTCACTACCTGGAGACCAAGCACTCAAATATATGAGCCTATGGAGGCAATTCTCATTCAAAACACCACTCCCCTCTTAGGTAACTTCAAGATCAGACATTGATGGCTAGGGATGTAGTTCAGTTGATGGAGTTCTTGAATAATATCTGTGAAGCCCTGGAGTCAATCCCCAACATTAAATAAAACGAGACATGAAGGGAAAATGAGATTGATGACTCAAAAGTTTTAACTTCTGTGGCTAGATACATAGTGGATACCTCTCAAGAAATACAGGGGCTGGAGGGATGGCTCAGTTGGTAAACTAGGACATCAATCAGACTTCCATAGCCATGCAGTGGGAAGTACATGTAAGGCCAGCATTAAGGAGGCAGAGACAGGTGGATCCCAGGAGCTCCCTGGCCAGTCAGTCCAGCCAATTGGCAATCTCCAGATTCATTGAGAGACCCTGTCTCAAAATAGAAGAAAGAGGCACCAGTGAGATGCTTTCTTGAGCAGAAGTGCTTGCCATACAAGCCTGATGATAGGAGTTTGAGCCCTGAAGTCCTAGTAAAGGACATACTCTACACGCTGTCCCCTGATGTCCACATGGGTGCCATCTTTGTACCTGTGCACCTCACTACAGACATTACACACAAATAAGATATTTTAGGTTTATTTATTTGTTTGAGTGTTTTGCCTGCATGTATGTATGTATGCATACCACACACATTCCTGGTACCCATGGAGGTCAAAAGAGGGTGTCATGTTTTACCCATCCCCCTCAAGCTGGAGTCAAGGATGGTTGTGATCCACCATGTGGATGCTAGAAACTGAACCCAGGTCCTCTGCGAGAGCAACAGGTGCTCTTACCCACTGAGATGTCTCTCCAGCACATAATAATCTTTATTTTTTTTCTGAAACAGTCTCTCTATGTACCCCGGTCATCTTAGAACTCACTACATAGACCATGCTAACCTCTAACTCACAAAGATCTCCCTGTCTCTGTCTCTCTAGTGCTGGGATTAAAGTTGTGTGCTACCATGCCTGGCCAGTAATTACAGAATATAGGAATAACAGGTTTGGGACAAAAATGAGTTCCTTTGAAAACGTTGACTTTCAGGTCCATTTTTGATTGAAGTAGCAGGAGACAGTTTATTATATAATACTAACATGTAGGGAAAAAATATGGATTTAAGATGTATCTCCCACTCTAAGGACCTATATAGAACACAGGAGCTGCCCCTTTCCCCAAGTTTATTCTTTTTGAATTACAGGTGTTTCCCTTTTCTGCCAGATTTCCTTAAGCCTTGACAATTAAAGGTGTCCCCTTGTCCCTTTTGCAGGATGTGTTTCTGGACCAGTCAATAAAAAGAAAGCAAGCTGGCGTCTGATTTGTTCCAAAGCTCCAGGCTGCATGTCTCGTGCTGAGCAGATGAGAAGTGTAGACTCATATTTCCTGCAAGTCAGCACAGATCTCCATCCTCAAATGACTTGAGCCTCTGGCCACTCCCACGACAGTCCAAGTGCTGGACTCATTTATGAGCATCTCCTTCAGGTTTTGTATTTGTTATAAATATTCAAAAGAAAAAATGCCCTTTCGACTTCGACCCACCCTCAGCCCCATGATGTCCTCAGCTTTGTAGAAGGTCTAAGAAAGATATGTCAGGATTGGGTTAAACATCACTCTTTTCCCACCGTCAGTCTTCACAGTGAGTATTCAGTCCCCTGGGCTTCTGCAGCAATGCTTAGTGTGCAACTTGTCACCCTCTGACCCTTATTAAAGCTCCCTATCTGGGAGCTTGCCTTTTGCCTGTTGGGTGTTCCTATTTATGGGCCGCCATGTTCCTTCTGTGTTCTGCATGGTATTTGGAATGTAAATTCTGGCTGAAGTGAACTTGTTAAAAGTTAGAATATTGTCTTACCACTCAGAGTCAGGGGGCCCAGGTGAGAACACAATACTTAGAAATAACTTTTTCTAGAAGATAATTCCAAAAGTAAAAGCTGCAGTTTTGAGGCATTGTTGGAAGAGGTGAAGTTACTCATTGGAGGAGAAGGTTGAGAAGTGGTCATTTTCAAAGCTATGAAAAAGTACTGATGATGCCTCAGGTGGCCACGCAAGCTGAGTCAGCCATGCAAGGGCGGGGCCACCAGTGGCCCAGACTGCTCTTGGTTATTTCCCTCAAGCATCAGGTTTAAACTTGATGATGTCTTTTTGATTATTACATTTTAGTGTGTGTGTGTGTGTGTGTGTGTGTGTGTGTGTGTGTGTGGTGTGTACATACAACTTTTGGAGGAGCTTGCTCTTTTTTTTCCACCATGTCCGTCCTGGGGCTCCAACTCAGATCAGGAAACTTCTTGGCTGGTGCCTTTATTGGCTGAGCCATGTCACCAGTCCTAGAATTGGTCATTGGTATGATAACATTTTTTACTGTCATTCTTTTAAATTGTTAGATACATTGTATTTCAAAAAGAATTACACCAGATTGGTCTATTTAAAGGAATAAATTACTGACGGACCATTTCAGCTTGTGGGTTAAATACATGACAGTGTCACTCTCACACTGTTTCACAATGAGTACAATTTGGCAAATGTGGATTCTGCTTTGGAAGTCATCCAAAAAGTTTGTGAAAGCTCATAATGGCTGCTGGGAGGTTTTCACACCCGTGAGGCATGAGGAAGCCCTGTGGCACAGATAGCAAGGATTACTTTAAGGCTACAGGTTTTCATTTAAAAAGCCATTGAAATGTCTGGCAGAGCAATTAAAGTACCAAATTTAACAGGTGGACAGGACTAAGCTGTAAAACAGCTTGTGCTCCCAGTGCTATAAATGGTTACTGCTTTCATCATTTTCCTTCATGCATCATTTGAACTACAGTGTTTTAAAATAACTTCTTAGAAACAGCCATAGAGTTCCAGGTGTAAAGAGATGACATCATTTCAGAAATGGCATGGGGCTGAGATTTCTAAGCCATGTTTTTCTATCTGGTTCATGTCTATACTGTTAGAACCCGTGTCTAAGACACATTGGGGCTTAAGCTTATTTAGCTTTGACTGTAATGGCACATGCCTGGAATGTGGCCAGGACTTGAGATCTGACTGTTAAGGGCTCTGCAGCACTTGAAGGCACTTCCTAAAAACACAGTGCTCCTTATTGGTTTTTATTATTTTTGTTTGCTTAAAGCAACAGAAAAACTTACTTATAATATCAAAAAAAGTACTTGAGAGGTTGGAGAGAAGTCTCAGTGCTTAAGAGCACTTGTTGCTTTTCCAGAGGACATGGGTCTGATTCCCAGCACCCACAGAGTGGCGCACAAGCATTGACCAGGGGATCCAACACCTTCCTCTGATCTCTGTGGACACCAGACATTCACATAGCACACGAACACACATGCAGGCAAAGCACCTATACATATAACATATAGTAAAAATGTTTTTTTTAAAAAGTATTTGAGATCAAGCACAGAGTCTCTGTATAATAAGTAGGCAAACACTCTTCAGTTACATCTGAGCCTCTGCTACCTTTTGATATAATTCTCTTTTCAAGAGACAGAAGTTATGGGGCTAGAGAGACAGCTCAGTTGGTGAAATGTTTACTGCTCAAGTACAAGAAACTGAGTTTGATCTACAGCACCGCCATAAAAAACCCAGATGTATTGGCTAGGTTTGTGTCAACTTGACACAAACCATAGTCATCTAAGAGCAGGGAACCTCTATTGAGAAAATGCTTCTTAATTAGTGATTAATGGGGGCAGACCTAGCCCATTGTGGGTGATGCCACACCTAGGTGGTGGTCCTGGATTCTATAAGGAAGTAGGTTAAGCAGCCACGTGGAGTAAGCCAGTAAGAAGCACCCCTCTGTGGCCTCTGCATCAGCTCCTGCCCCCAGGTTCCTGACCTGTTTGAGTTCCTGCCCTGACTTCCTTTGATGATGAACAGTGATATGGAAGTGTAAGCTGAATAAACCCTTTCCTTCCCAACTTGTTTTTGTCGTGGCAATAGACACTCTAACTAAGAGACCAGGTATAGTGGCATGTGCTTTTATCCTAGTGCTGGGGAAGTAGAAACAGGTGGATCCCTGCTAAATAAGCCTCACTTATTTGGCAACCCCAGGCCAATGAGAAACCCTGCTATTTTATTTGCAACTTCTTTGGTTGTTTTTGGGTTTTTTGAGACAGGATTTCTTTGTGTAGCCTTGGTTGTCCTAGAACTAACTCAGTAAACCAGACTGGCCTTGAACTCACAGAGATCCACCTGCCTCTGCCTCCTGAGTGCTGGGATTAAAAGTGTGTGCCACCACCACCTAGTAATTTTCTTTTTAATAAGTTTTATAAAAATGTGACCAACACTTGAAGAATGACACTATAGTTGACCTCTGGCCTAGACACACACACACACACACGTATATTGGTCACATATATGCAACTACACACATACAAATACCTGTATCCACCTCCCTAGTGCGGAGATTACAGGGGCTATGCCCAAGTTCTAGTTTCCTTTCTACTGCTATGATAAAATGTGAGCTGAAACCAACCTGGGGAGGACATTTCCTCCTATACTTCCACATCACAGTTTATCACTGAGAGAAGTCAGAACAGGGACTCTAGCTGGAACCTGGAGGCAGAAATTGAAGCGGAACCACAGAGGAATGTTGCTTATTAGCTTCCTCTCCATGGTTCACTCAGCTGTTTTTTTTTATTAAACCTAGGAACATCTGCCCAGAAGTGGCACCGCCTGGAGTGGGCTGGGCCCTCCCATATCACCACTAACCAGAATATGCCATATAGTTTTGCCTACAGGCCAATCTGATGTAGGCATTTTCTAAATTGAGAATCCCTCTTCTCAGATGACTCTAGTTTGTGTCAAGTTGGCGAAAACTAGCACAGCAACCATGTCCAGAATTTTTTAGGTGGGTTCTGCGGCTTGAACTAGGGTCTTCATTCTTTCAAGGTAAGCACCTTAACAGCTGAGCTCTCTCTCCACCCCAACTTTTGAAACTTTTAAAGAATCCCATGCTATAAGCTAATCTTGCAACTATATGTTTATGATATTTTAACTGGAACTCCATAACATGGATGGATGTATCTATAGCTCAACTGAAAGTGCTTTGTAGTGCTGATAATACAATATGCTAAGAAACCCTTTAAAGTGGAATTGACTGGGTATGTTTCACAACAATCAGACCAGTTAATGGCTAAGTCTATGGATAATGGAAAAAGAACAGGAGTTACCAACTGAACCCTTAAAAAGGTTTTTGCTTGTTTGTTTAAAGCAGGGAGTATTGCTCAGTTGCTAAAGTGTTTGCCTAGCACCAATCCCTGGGTTCCATCCCAGAATAAACTGGGTGTGGTGGCACAAGCATGCAATCCCAGAACTTGGAAGGTGGAGGCAGGAGAATTGCAATGGGCTTGACACCATCTTGGGCAACATAGTGACCTTATCTTAGAAGACAACGTAAAAAAGTAAAAGCTTTTAAGTAGTGCTATTGAAGTCTAAAGGAGATGCAACTTAATAACTTTGACATATGTATATACCTGTAACCATCAATGCAATCAAGATAGAGACATATCCATCTCCCCTAAAAGATTATTTGTACCCCTTTATGATATAGACTCTCTCTAGTAACCATCGATTGGCAGATAGCCATGTCCTCACACTGGGGATAAATACATTGTGGATGACATTGGCAGTGGGGAAGAAAGATCCAACCAAGATAAAAGACTTGTTTCTCTTTGGTCTCCTCAGGCACTGTACACATGTGGTGGGCACAAAATAAAAATAAAGGAAAAATACTTACTAAAATACATTTGGAATTATAGTCTCAAACATTACACACTGGGCAGAAATGACTAACATGGATTACCACCTGAAATCAATAAAAAAGAGTATAACATACATCAAATAGCATTGATCTGTACAGACAGTTATACATTATTACAAGATGATAAATAAAATGCTTGAAAATAAATGGTATCAAGCCAGGAATGGTGATGTACAATTTAATACTTGTGCTAAGGCGGCAGAGGCAGTCAGATCTCCGCGTTCAAGGCCAGCCTGGTCTATAGAATTCTGGAACAACCAGGGCCACGCAGTGAAACTTTGTCTCAGGAAGAAGAAAAGAAAGAAGGAAGGAAAGAAAAAAGAAAGGAAGAAAGGATGGATGGTTATCATTCAATAATTTTTCAATGAGATTAGTGTTTTTCTCTCCACAATATTATGTGATGCCCATACATTTTAAAAACAACCTGAACCATATTTAGTCAACTCAGTGTTGAAGAGGCTCAAACTTAGATTTTTGAAACTTTCATCCAGGTTCTCTGGTCTATATGTTTCCTGGAATATAAATATAGGTGTCATACTTCAAGCCCCACTCACTGTTCCTATCTCCTTTGCTCACTACTTACTATTCAGTGACTTCAGCCTGCAGTTAGAATCAAAGCCGGTCTTGTTTCTAGGTCTTTCTAGGCTTGATTCAACTCCACATCCTTTCCAATCTAATGTAAGGCTTCTCCAGGCAAAACACATTTCCCAGCAACAGGGATTCCACTCTGTTCTAAAAGCCAAGCTCCTCCCTATTGCAGGTTCTCTGCACAATCTCTTTGCTTTATTCACTTCTACAGGGCCTTTCTCCCTTTACTGCCTTCTTCCTGAGCTTCAGCTGGGCATATGCTTGCCCCCTCTGGTTTCAGTTATTTTCTACCCAGAATTCTTCCTGTAACCTTCATGCTTCTTCTTCAAGTGTGAAGTATACTTGTTTTTTGTTGCCCTTCCCCCACTAGACTGCAAGTCCCTGAAAACAGACCTTTTCTGGCTCCCTGACCATTGTGTCCCCTCTGCTGGGCTTTCCAACAATGTTCTCTGAATGAATGAATGAATGAGTACAGAGGTATAAAATAAAACCAATATCTTGGTTAGTAAAAAGGTGAAGCCTGTTTTGCATAGATTAACTTGAACCCGGGCGGGGGGGGGGTTAAGGTCTTATTTCTCTTTTCATTTGTCCTTGGAATAACAGCTAACATTATTCAATATTTTTAAGCATACACTATAGCATTTCTGAGTAACCCTGTAGAGGTAATCAACCTTTATTATCCTCATTTTTCAAAGGCAACCTGCCAATAACCATTAACGGTGGAGCCATAGACCGGTTTAAGTAGGCCATATCCAATTAATCAATATAATGGACACCCCTTCAGTCAACAATAGGTGTTTTATCAAGGAGCTTTTCAGAGAACCCCTCTGAATTTCCCCTCTTCCCTGACCTTCTACTTCGGGACTGAAAGCTACTGGTGGTTGCTAACCGCTCAGGGGGTTTCCTGCAGAATCCGAATGACTTTGGTGGGCGGTTTTCAGCTCTCACCGCTGCACCACGCTCTAGCAGGCAAGGACTGTGCAGTGCAGGGGAGGAAGGAAGAAACACGGTGGCCAGAGCTGGATCCTTGTGACTTGATGGTGAAAGAGGAAGGTACAGTACTTCTTGTTCACACTCGCCAGGGGCTCGGGATCTCCCTACCAGAAGGGGAACCACGGCGCGTTTCCCCAACTACACGCCGCGTCACCAGCCAGCCCGGGCCCGCCCCGCCTCCGGACCCGCCCACTTGCGGGGGCCCTCCTTAGCCCCCTCCTCCACGACCCACCCCCTTAGCCGGCCCTCTCCTGCCCCTCGGGTCAAACTCGGCCTGTGATTGGTCTGCGAGGCCACAGCCCCCGCCTCCTCGCCTTTTCCGTCACTCCCAAGATGGCGCCGGCCGCGGAGGGTTTGGCGGCTGGCGCTGTGGAAGGAGGCGGAGGCAGTGGCGACCGCGCGGGGAGGGGGAGTCCCGTCTGACTGAGACGGCGGGGCGGAGCGCCGGGACCAGGGGATGAGCTAAGCGGGCTGCTAGCGCCGCGGCATTCAGCCCCCTCGTGTCCCGCCCGCCGCGCGTGAAGGGATCGGACCCCGCGCTTCAGGCTCTTCCCGGCGCTCGCGCGGGGGTCGGCGGGGAGGTGAGTGGCGGGGACGGCGTGGTGGGCATCGGTGGCGTGGGGAGCTGTCACGGCCCTGGGGAGCTGACTGGCGAGGGGGACGGCGAGCAGGGCGATAGGACTCGGAGGGCCGCTAGGCGCGGGCAGCTGCTTGGGAGGGCTCCGGCAGTCCGGGAGGATGGCGATAGCGTTCGCGCGCCTCCGTGTGGGTACGCGCGCGGGGCTCTGGGGTCTCCTTCCAGATTGGCCATTCGGAGCTGGCCTGGGGCTGTTGTTGTAGGGGTGGTGGGGCGGGGGCGGACCGGCGCGGGGGAGGTCCTGAAACTGGGATTTTTGACAAGCCCGTTACGTAAGGTGGCATCCCGGAATCCCACCTGCTCCAGGTTTCAGACAGCGGCGGGGGCTGCTTTCCCGCGGCTGCTCAGCTGCTCAGCCCAGATGCCGGGGCCCAGCCGGGGCTCAGGTTCCACGTGAGCCCGGACAGCGTCCAAGTTGTATAGTTTTTTTTCTTTACTGTGTGTGTGTGTGTGTGTGTGTGTGTGTGTGTGTGTGTGTGCAATTCTTGGTCATCACCACTCCTTTTGAAGTTTATCTCTTTCTGGGGGAGGGATGGGGGAGAAAAGAGAAGGGGCAAAAAAAAGCTTGTGACCTAAAATTGGGTCGCAGCGGTATCTCTTCGTTATGGTGCTTTTAAATGACAGGACATACTGAGAAATTTGGCTGTTGTTGCTCCAGTGTGCTTTTCATTCAGACGTATGGTTGGCCTCGGAGCCATAGAGAGGGTTTTTATTTGTCTTACAGGACAGTTATTTCTTGTTTGTAAAGCGGGGCAGGCATTCCATCAACAAGCTTGTATTTATTTGAGGGGAAAGCGGGTGTCAGCCAGCCAGAGACAGTGGAGGGCAGAAATTGTGTCACTCAGTGAATATATTATTCTTTTAAATGTTTTGGACATGAATGAAAAGGATAGCCCAGGCGTAAAAGAAACAGTATTGCACGATTACAAGCTTTTGTTTAGTGTATATATACAGCCTCACTCTATTTTCTGCCTGTTCCATTCTGCCTCCTCTTTCCTTGGGGGAAGGAGGTGGAGACACCTGTAAACATCATAGCCCAGGTTACACTAAGCTATCGTAGTGCATTTGAGATAAAAAGGAGTCTCTGGAGGACCAAAGATTGGTTAATAAGTAAGGATTCTTGGACAAGTTGTTCAGTTTGTGTTTGTAGTAGTTCTGGGATACAGCTTCTGAAAAGAGTGAATAGAATTTCTGATCTATTTGATCCCTAATTGAACGTAAAATAAGATTGTATTTGATTTCTTTTATGGGGACTTTGTTTTGTTTGGGGGAGACAGTTGAGGCAGCTTTTCATTTTCACAAACTCTCTTTGAACTGCAGCTCCCAGCAAGAGTCTAGAATAAGATATAGTTACCATCATCATTCTATATGTGTTACATAATTCTCTTTTTTTCCGAATGATTAAACACAGACCTACTTCACTGTGGAATTTTGAAAGAATGTGCTTGTGAGAGAAGTTAATTGATCTTGACACCAGCCTAATATTGGGAATAAAAAGGAGCAAATTTTGGCTTGCGTTTCAAGCTTATGTGCACAAGTTTACATTTTTGAAGTTTGGTAAAGCAGTATAACTTTTCTGTCTGTGCAAGAGAGCCAGGAACCTGGTGCTGATTTGAGGTCTTCCACAGGAATTACCACCAGTTTAAGTAGTTATTGATTCTTAAGTTCCTTGGAACTATTGTCCCATTTCTGACAACTTGAATACTATTTAGCATAATTGGGAAGTTATATGAAGGAAGGGATAGAGTACATCATATTAATTCATTCAGAAAACAGTAAACATGTAACAAAGAAAAAAACAATATTTTCTTCGTGATACAAGCTACGTTAACTTTTGTGTGTAGAATCTTAAGCTTTCTGCTTGTGGGAAGCCTAGTTTTTCATAACCATCATTAAAGATAGAATTGATTGTTATTTTACAGATCTTTCATTCTTGTTTACACTGGTGTCTCATAATTGTAAGTGTAAAACTTAAGTGACTCCAGCAGGAAGATCAACTTGCCATTTCTGCTTTGTCCCATGTCAGAGATTTATCTTTTCAGGTTTTCACCCTTTCCTGCTAGAGGTAAAAGAAGGAGATACTAAAGAAAAAGTGAATCAAGTTTTCTTCCTTTCTTTCTGCCATCCCCAATTGGTTTTTTTATTCAGTAGAATTGGTGGGGTGGGGTGATGAGAGTCCAGCTATACTTTATTACTGTATGCCATTGATATCACTTTGGAGTCTAAAAGAGCTTTGTAAAGCTTCTATTTGCAATACTATTTTGGCCTGGAACTTGAGAGCCTCCTGCCCAACTACATGAGTGCTGGGAATATGTATGTATGTATGTATGTATGTATGTATATATATATATATATCACCACATTCAGCTAAATTGCTGTTCTTATAATCACAAAGTGACATTAAAGAGTTAAGAGAAAATATTGAAAATCTAAAGCTTCGTGGTTCAACAAGGAAACTGCTCTCTTGTTAGCAGAGTATGGTATGCATGTGCTCTCACAACTGGTTATTAAGGAGAATTGTCAGAGCCAACCTTGAGTTCATTTTTATGTCTATGGATTGCCTCTGTGCACATTACCCAGGGTCCTTTATACTTCTATCACTAACTGCCCTATATTGACAGTGCCACCTATTGGTAATGTACTCTGTTTTTTCCTCATTACTTTATTAGTTATTAGGCAACGACATTGGGATGTTTAAGAGATATCAATATTTTGCTAGTTACTGAGGATACAAAGGTGAATAAAACATGACTTCTGCCCTCCAACCCTGCCTGAGAAG
Source organism: Ondatra zibethicus (assembly GCA_004026605.1). NCBI lineage: Eukaryota > Metazoa > Chordata > Mammalia > Rodentia > Cricetidae > Ondatra > Ondatra zibethicus. The sequence continues at coordinate 6,680 of PVIU01011759.1, read as the reverse complement.
CTTTGTTTGCTTTTGGGGCCATCAGTACATGTGTCCCCTGCTTTTCCTGTCTCACTGTTAATGCTCAATAGGATCTTTTTTCCCCGGGTATTCATATCCTTTTGTAACTTTCCTAGTGGGAAACTGTTTTGGGTTTTAGACACCCATTTTTTAAATACACTTTTGGAACATTTGATTTCATGTTGAAGTGTGGTTTTTTTGTTTTGTTTGTTTGGTTTTTTTTTTTTTTGTTGGTTTTTTTTTTTTTTTTGAGTCATGGTTTCTCTGTGTAACTTTGGAGCCTGTCCTGGAACGTGCTTTGTAGACCAGGCTGGCCTCACAGAGATCTGCCTGTATCTGCCTCCCAAGTGCTGGGTTAAAGGTGTGCGCCACCATGGCCTGGCTTGAAGTGTGTTTAAGTAAAACCTGAAGTGTGGAGATCAGAAATTTGTTTTTAGTCCTGTGATAACTTTTGTTTGATTAATATGTGTGTGTGTGTGTGTGTGTGTGTGTGTGTGTGTGTGTGTGTACACGTGCATGTGTGTTGTGAGGCTAGAAGTTGGCATCAGATGCCTTCCTCGGTCACTTTATTTTTTCGTAACAGGGTCTCTCAATGAACCCAGAGCCTACCAATTGACTAGACTGTCTGACTGCTGAGTTCCTGAGATCAGCTTTTCTCTGCCCCTACCCAGCATTGGGGAGACAGATCTGTGCCACTTCACCTAGTCTTTTATGTGTGTGCTGGGGTTCAAAACTCTGGTCCTCATGCCTGGGTAGTAGAGACTTTACCCAATGAACTACATCTCCAGGTCTCTTACTGGTTTTGGAGACAGTTTATCCCTTGAGCTTTCCAGCTTCTTCCCTCCTCTTCCAGACAGCTGTGATTATAGACATGGCTGTCATGCCCAACTAACTGTAAGTGCTGTTTTGGAGATGAGACATTTTTCTTCTTGAAAAGTTTTAAAAATAAACTCAACTACCAAAATATGTAGTGCACACCCACATGCCTACATAAAATGTTGACATTTTTCATTTTTGCTTCAGCTATTATATTTAATATAAAAGAACTATGTATATCACAGTTATCACACTGAATTCTAAAAGAGCAATATAGAAACTTTGTAATTTATATGAAGTTGCAATCCTTTTTGTTCCCTCCAGTTTCATTCCTCTCCATCTCCCTTCCCACTTTCTAACCCGAATAATGAATGTATCATCACTCTGGCACCTGGTCTTTGTTTTCAGATAGGGCCTCATGTAGATCAGGCTGGAAGGAAGACTGCCTTGGCCTTGAATTCCTGATCCCAAGGCTGTCCGTCCTTCCCCAAGGCTGGAGCTCCCAGCTCTACTCTGAGTGCTGAGAACAAAGTATAATGACATTTGTATGAAAAATGTCATGATGAAACCCAGTACTTTGAATGTTAACCTGAAATTTTATTAAGAAAAATAAAGTATGGATTAGGGCCATACTTCCTTGGTTTGAATCTTTAAAACAATTTAAAAATTGTATTCTATGAGAATGAGTGTTTTGCTGGCACGCATGACTATGCACCAAGTGCATGCCTGGTGTCTGCAGAGGCCAGAAGAGGGTGTTGGCTCCCCAGGAACTGGAGTTACAGATAGTTATGAGCCACAAAAATGAGTATTATGAACCGAACTCAGGTCCTCTACAAGGGCAGTAAGCACTCTTAAACTGCTCAGCCCTCTCTCTCTAGTCCCCTTGGTTTGGATCTTGACTTTACTATATAATGGTTTTATAGTCATTTAAAGTCTCTCCCTGGTGACCTTATCCCATCAAATAGGATCAGTAGAAATGCTCATTTCATAAGGTTTTTTATAAAAATTAAGTGAGTTTATTTACATAAACTTGAAAAAAAAAGTTTGGTAGTTTGACTGAGAATGGCACCCAGTGGCTCATAAATTTGAAGACTTAAACCAGAGTTGGTGGAATTGTTTAGGAAGGATTAGGAGGTGTAACCTTGTTGGAGGAGGTGTGTCACTGGAGGCTGGCTTTGAGGTCTCAAAAGCCCATGCCATTCCCAGTTAGCTTTTTCTCTTTCTGTCTTGTGCATGTAGATCAGATGTGAGCTCTCAGTTGCTGTTCCATCACCATGCCTGCCTGCTGCCCTGCTCCTTGGCATGATGATCATGGATTCTAACCCTCTGGAACTGTGATCTCCAATTAAATGCTTTCTTTTGTATTTTTCCCTTGTCATGGCAATAGAACAGTAATTAAGCAAATCATGTCAGCGGGGCATAGTGTTGCATGCCTTTACACTCAGGAGGTAGAGGCAGATACATTGCTGTGAGTTCAAGGCTAACCTGGTCCACACAGTGAGTTCCAGGACAGCCAGAGCTACATTTACAAAAGGGGGGGAAGCCATGTCTACTATGTCTGGTACTCTCTCTCTCTCTTTCTTTTTTCTTCTTCAAATACTAATAAATTTAGGTAGGTATTGATATTGTGTCCTGTTATACAATTATTGAATCTTCTTCATTTTACCCTCTCTCTATTGATACTTTAGGTCCAGTTGATTTATTTTTATTGCTTTGTAGGTTCCATTGAATGAAAGTACTGAACTGCCAATTATTATGTCTTCTAATAATGCTCAATTACATGATCCTTTTTTTTAAAAGATTTATTTATTTATTATGTATACAACATTCTGCTTCTATGTATGCCTGCACACCAGAAGAAGGTGCCAGATCTCATTACAGATGGTTGTGAGCCACCGTGTGCTTGCTGGGAATCGAACTCAGGACCTCTGGAAGAGCACCCAGTGCTCTTAACCACTGAGCCATCTCTCCAGCCCATGATCCTTATTTTTGTCTAATATAATAATCAATGCCTCATTAATATTCCTTTATCTCTTAAAGTGTCAGCTATCAACCTATGGGTTGTGACCCCTTTGGGGGTCAAATGACCCTTTATAGGGGTCACATATCAGATATCCTGTGTATCAGATATTTACATTACCATTAATAACAGTAGCAAAATTACAGTTATGAAGTAGCAATGAAAATAACTTTATGGTTAGGGTCATCGCAACATGAGAAGCTGTATTAAAGGGTTGCAGCATTAGGATGCTTGAGAACCACTGTCTTAAAGCAATATACTAGAGTTTTTCCAGGTCATGGACCTGGTTGTGAAATTGCTGAATCCTAGGATAGATTTTTTTTCCATTTTAAAATTATTTATAAGATTTTGACAACCAGTGTGTATCTCCCTTTCTGTATATGCATTCTAGGTGTTAGGGTTTGGTTTTTGCTAGTCTGCTTGATGTAAATAAAATAGCTTTTGATTTTTGTTCTGTGTACTTATTTTTGGTCTTCAATAATTTGTGTGTACCTATCCTTTACATATTTTCTTTTCTTAAAATAGATTTGTTGGCCAGGCAGTGATGGTGCATGCTTTTAATCTCAGCACTCAGAAGGCAGAGGCAGGCGGATCTCTGTAAGTTCCAGGTCAGCCTGCTCTACAGAATAAATTCCAGCATAGCCAAGGTTACACAGAAACCCTGTCTCAAAAAAAAAAGCAGCAGAAAAAAAAAAAAGATTGTTTGTGTGTGTTTATGTATCTGTGTGAGTATATGTGCAAGTGTGTGAGAGAGTGCAGCTGTTTGCAAACTCAGGTCAGAAGAGGTTGGGAGGTGTTTTTTCTGGTACTCTCTGCCTGTCTCTTTGAGGTAGGGTCTCTTCTTGAACTGAGGAATTGTGTTTTCTTGTCTAGGTAAGCCCACTGATTCTCCTGTTTCTTTTTTCATTGGGATCTGGGATTACAGGCATGCATGGGATGCCTGACTTGTTATGTGCTTCTAAACCATCTCTCCATCCCCTTCTTTACATATTTTCTACTTGGCCTTTTTCTTACTTATTTGTAAAAGGTTGTTTTGCTTATTTTAAAATATTTTCAGGATATTTACAAATGTTAGAGAAGCCCATTTTTCTTTTTCTTTCCCCTTTTCTTCTTTATTGTTATTTTTTGATGTTTCTAACTTTTTAGAACAGTTACTTTTGATTAAGATTGCAATGCCTTATCTAACTTGTCATCTTCTCCTCAAGCTCTTACCCACACTGAACTTATTTACTTTCATAAACTTCTGCTTTTATTAATTTTGTTGTATTTCAGAGATACCATTTACCTCTATTGACTTCATAATTCAAGGAAGAGGCTTTTTAGTAATTGTATACAAGTCCTTCTTATGTCTCACTCTTTTTTTATATCCACACATTCACTGAAATCTCTATTATTATTATTATTTATTTTGAGACAGAGTTTCTCTGTGTAGCCTTGCCTGTCCTGGAGCTCACTGTGTGGACCAGGCTGGCCTCGAACTCACAGAGATCTCCCTGCCTCTGCCTCCTGAGTGCTGGAATTAAAGGCATGCACCACCACTGCCCTGCTGAAATCTCTGTTTATTTGGGTACGTGTACCCCAGGCTGACATCCATCTTACTTATACTCTAGTTAACTCCTGATCCTTTTGCCACTATTCAATCGTTTAAACACAATTTTTATTATACTTCTTTATTTTCCAGTGTGTGTGTGTGTGTATGTGTAGGTGTGTGTATTTATGGGCACATGCATGTGCCTGAATATCAAGGTCAGTGGACAATTTGCTGGAGTTCTCTTCTTCTACCTATGGTTCCTAGAGTTTAAATTCAGATCTTCAAGCTTGGTGGCTTCATGCACAGAACCATCTCTCTGTCCATTAAATCATTTTGAATCAGAAACTTCCATAGCATCCTTACTCCAATGCTTTCCTTATTAGGAACTGTTTTATTCTCACTGGTATTCTTGTTTCACTTTTGTCTTCCTGAAATTAACTTCTTCAGAATTGCCAGAATGATATGTCTTAGACACCAATTGAAAATTCCTCACTTGTCAACTGGATGAAGCCAGCACTCCGAGTTACCATGTCATTAAAATTCTCCAAAATTTGGCCTTTGTCTGACTCTCTAATCTTAACTCTTATAATTTCTACTTTCCATTTCCACTCCAGCCTTATAGCACTACGTCTTGAAGTTTTCTTGAATATGCATGTTATTTCTGGAGCGTTGCGTTGCTGTCGTGTCCTTCTGCCTGCAGTGCTGTCATTGCTCCCTTCCTTTCTGTTTTGTCGGCTAAGTTCTTTATATCCTTTAAGAATCAGTTAGGGTCTTATTACTTCCTCCATAAAGTCTTCTCATATATGGATTATTGGGTCCTTCCTGGAATAACCTGCAATTACTTTGTTATATTTCAAATCCAGAGAAGTCAGTCAATGAGAATTTGTGGAGGGGCCAGAAAGATGACTCAGTTGGTAAAGGGTACTTGCTGCCAAGCTCTGACAACCCAGATTGACTCCCCAGGACCTGCATTTTAGAGAGAACTAACTCTAGAAGGTTGAACACTGATCTTCCATGTGTGCTGTGACACACATGCAACACAGAAGATAAACAAATAAATGCAATTAAAAAATAAGTCAGTTATTGTGGTATGAGAGGGAGTACCAAGTCGTTGGCTAAAGATCAGTGGGTATGGGATTGGAACCTGACTTTGCTTCTGTTTCTTTGTACCTAAGTTTCCTCCCATGTAAAATTGGGAAAAGGATGCTTTTATAAAGTTGTGACACTTAAATTTGGTGATGCAAATAAAGTGTTTAAAACAATGTCTGGTACCTAGTGAATAACCTGTTCAAGTTATTGTTGACTTTAGAGTATTTTAATTTATGTGTCTGTTTCCAGCATTAGGCTTTGAATCAGTGAGTGAAGGAATACACGAAGGAAGCCTATTCTTACAGTGAAAGATAACATTTCTAATTTTTCAGAATGTCCTGAAAAGTTGAGTCTGAGTCCCCTTTTTCTAGCAACTCCATCTTTGGCATCTTGCCACACATGTGAAATTGACATTGATGATAATTAGCATTTCTTAATTATACTACATAATTGGTTCCTTATTTAAAATCCAGCATGTTTTCCTGAGTAGCTCTGCTAGGACTCTAGCAATGCCATTTCCTTTTAAGCTTCACTTAGTCTGTTTGGCGTTCAACCAACTTTTCCAGATATGGATTAAGCGTGAGGGGCTGAACAGACGGGTAGAATGAGAGTAAAACATTATACTTCTGAGCCAAACATGTCCAGTATACTTTCACTGTTTGTTTTAGAATAAGTTATCAGACTATTGGATAATTTCAATCAGATGTAATTTCAGTAACCATTTTCCAGAAGTATATAAAGACATTAGAAATGATCAATATCCTGTCTTCTTCCATTGTTGCAAATGGTTAAGACTTGTTTACTTAGAGTTATTTTTTATTATTTCAGAATCCTTTTTTCCTTATATTTAGCATTCCTTATTTTGTTCTGAATACTAAAACCATCTGTATAATCTTGACAAATTGATGGAAGTCCTGTTTGTTTTATTTTTATCTCTGAGCTTGCTATTAAATCTATAGGTGTTTCTCACTGTTTCTGATTATATGAAAGTTTGTCTTATTTTGATTATAGGAATAGTACAAAATTACTGGTATTCATTCCTATTCAGAATCCATTTGAAAATTTTTGTTATAGAAACTAGCTTTTTTTTTCCTAAAAGGTCTAAAGTTGCTAAAGGAAAATTCTAACAAACTATTATCAAATTTCTGTGAAAATTTTAATGTATCAGTTTTGTGTTAGAAGCTTATAGCATATAATGATTGTGGTGTCTGGAACTGCTTTTTT
>PVIU01011758.1:0-62821 GCA_004026605.1 Ondatra zibethicus | reverse complement strand
GCCAGGAGGGATGGGGGTGGGCCTTGGACTTCCAACAGGGCAGGGCACCATGCCCTCTTTCAAGGAAGAAGGGGGAGGGAGGAGGGGTGGGGGGGTAGTGGGAGGGGACCGGGAGAAGGGGAAGAAAGGAAAAAAATTTTTATTTCTTTAATTATGTTCTTGAATGGAAAAAATAAAACAAAACAATGTATGGAAAAAATAAATAAATAAATAAATAAATAAATAAATAAATAAATAAATAAATAAATAAATAAAACAAGCAGTTCAATTACATTATAATTGACTCTAATTGGCTCTCCCACGGGCTGTTAAACTCTTCTTTATCTGTAGCCCAGTAGCACATTAGGGAGCCTAACACGGCTATCCTGCCTTGTAGAACACAAGAGAAAGTACACCCCACACAGAGCCCACACAGGAACTGAGCCTGGGGAAACAGGGCTCCTCTGGGCACACAGAGGGATAGTGGTGGCAGCAGTCATGCAGAGGAATACTCAGGGGTCGATGTGAAATTTCCCACTAGAGAAAGGAAAACTGTAATTGGCTAGTCTATTAACCTAATCGTCAACAGATTCATACACATACAGAATATATTCTAGTCATCCCCCTTTATTCATTTGTAGAATTTTTAAAAATTTAACAGAGTATCCCAAGAAGCACTACACTTTATTTTTTTCCTGTTTTTATTGATTCTGGCTAGTTGCCAGGCTCAACTGGAGCTAGAGAATGGAGATGAGATGGAGGACCTAGAATGCAGAAAAGGGCACAAGAAGAAAACGTCAGAACTCAAACTGACTGAATGAGCTGAATCAGGGATGAAGTTGGTTGTTAACCTGGGTAGAGAAAGAGTAGACAAAGAGTAAGCAGCAGAGATTTGAAAGGATACAGCAAGTCTAAGTCACCTGAGCCCTGTGCTCTTGGATCATAGCCAAGGTGAAGCAATTGCCCACGACTCTGCATTATAGACAAGTCTCCCATAAAGAACAACCACTCTTACAGCACTTCCATGGAGTCACCAAAGCAAGCCAGATGCTAGCCTCTAAATTCACATTTTACTCTCATAAATGTTTGCATAAACTGTTTGTCTCTATTTACTAATACTCCCCCCTCTCTCTTTCTCTCTCTCTCTCTCTCTCTCTCTCTCTCTCTCTCTCTCTTTCACACACACACACACACACACACACACACACCAAAAAAAAATCTGTTTAGCAAACTAGAGCTTAGAGCTTCTTCCTTCCTTCTTTCAGTTCTCTACCCTACGGCCTCCTTCATTTAAAGTAGAACACAGCTCATACGTTCAGTTCCTTGCTAGGAATATTCTTGCTTCAAGGTGAACATCCTCTGACCATTATCACCATTCTTTCTCCTCCTTACCCTACCCAACTATTTTGTCCTAATCTGCTTAACTCTCCCAAGACAGGCAAATATTTTTTGTCTAACTCTTGAGAAGAGTGCAGATTTTTGGTGACAGCATTCTCTCCCTGTGTAAGTGTCCCTCATCCTCAGCATTTGTAGTATCTTTTGATGATAAAGATCTCCCCTTGCCATTTTCTCATATAATTTTAATTTGATGTGACTGGACATGAGCACTAGTGGTTCTTAATACTGAACGTAGTTGTTACCTTGACCGTATATCATAAACCTTGTAGGCAATGTTAAAAGGCAGAACATGGACTCCGACCTCCAGACCTTCAGATGTGATCCTCCCTTGGATGGACCCCGGCATTCCACTGATGTGAAGTTTTCAGGTGACGCTAAGGGTGAGCACCAAGCACCCAACCATAAGTACCAGTGCAGAGAGACAAGGAGACAGCAGCATGGTTAACACAAGGGCTTGACTCTGGACTCCATTTAACCCATATAAATGTCTAGTGGAGAGTGGATGTGGTGGTCCACATCCACCATTCTCAAATGGCAGACATGGATACCTAGCGCAAGCTGGTAATTGAGGCTAACTATATCAGGGAACTCCAGGTTTTCTTGAGAGATCCTGCCTCAAAGGATAGGGTAGAAGAGCAAGGGAGGAAGGATACTGATATCAAATATCAACCTGGACCTTAATGTACATGTGCACACAGGTGCACATAGACACATAGACATATACGTATATATACATATGTGAGTATAGACACACAAGTACATGCCCACATGCTTTCAAAGGAGCGGTATGGAGCCTTGCAAGCAAGACACACAATGGGAGTAATATAGAATTAATCATATGCCAGATAATGCAGGATGCAGACTTTAGGCTTCTTTCCCGAGGACTCCTTGAGAAACCACTGAAGGATGGACATAGAAGGACACTTAATCACAACTGCCTCTTTTAGAAACCTTATCTGAAGCTGCTAGCTTCCAGACAATAAACAGGCATGACTGCAATAAATTTAAATTTCTGAAGTTTATGTGTGTGAGAACAGGGGGGCAGGATGGTCGATGAAAACTTCATTATTGTAGAGAGCTAGAGTGTTGCCAACCTGAATCATCCTAGGCTGTTTTCCTTTACTAGCCACTCATTGTCCGTATCTGTGCATGATCTGACATCTTTTATGCTACCAGGTACCACACATCGAAGTGTATTCTTGGCAGATCACTAACTATCCACCCAAAACTTAACATGTCATCAGACAGCGCTGAAATCTACCTACCTGCGGTTTTTACCAATGTCCTTGGTAAATTTATGAATTTAAGCATTGTAGCTAATAAAATCTCGTAGAATGGATTACATGGTGGGCTATGGTATTATGCTCCCTAATCTTGGACCATACTTACTGATATTTGTCTCAGAATAAACAATCTGTTACTCCTTTTGAGGCAAAAGCTATATTTCCTATGAACATTACCAAAGGATGAAGACTAAGCCACATAGGTCTGTAAAAAACAACAACAACAAAGACAACTAGACAAAATTCTGTACAGTGTGGGTTTAGTGCAGGCCAGAAAGAGGCCTGGGAATAACTAATGGAAACTATGGCAATAATTGACTTCCAGAAAAGACCCAGTCTCATGAGAACTACATAATATGATTTACTGAGGACTTTCACAGAAGCATGGACATCACTGAGACCAGTAGATATGCAAGATTGGATTTGGAAGTGGTTCACATATGATGCAGTAGTGTCAAAGGTGACTTTATCGAAGCCAGAGTGGATCAGTTCATACCAACATCATATTGATAGTGTTCAGTGCATTCTTAGTACTAACAGCACGAAGATTTAGTAGGGAACACACGACACTCTGGGGATAGTGTTTTCTTGCAGCGGGATGGGAAAAGCAGGGGAAACAGACCAGGGTCACCAGAGAGTGAATTTAGTGTTACATCTCAAGAAGGCTGTAGGTGTGAGGAGCTGAACCCACACTATGATGCTGAACCCACACCCAAGAGAAGACATAGTTAGGGGAACAGGAAGAAAAGCACACTGGTAGGGAATCATGGGTATCATGTTTCTGTCTCTTATTGCTGGCCACCAGCCAGGCACACTTTGTTATTTATTAATAGCTTGTTCCCTTGTCCTAGGTAGCGCTTACTCTTGGGGAAATTGTTTTATAAAAACCAACATCTCTATTTGTTACTGTGCATTTTTTAAGGTCTAGCTAGAAAGCTAATGAGTAATATTTTCTATCCCCTTCTCCTTCTTCCCTCTTCTCTTCTTGCTCTTTTAAAATAATTTTCCTCAGGTGTCATTCAGAACATACAATTTTCAGATAAGATGCATAGACCCAAAGATGAGGATTCAGCCCATGGGCCTAAGACAGGCATTTAAATAAGGAATCCATGCTTTTATAGACAGTTTTCAAAGCCACCATATTGGATTCAATGGATGTGAAACGGAGCACTATGCCACATGCTCATGCCTATTTACACAGAATTTGTTGTGTTTGTAGTGGGGCAGATATATTTTGTTTTTGTTTTGATTTGAAATTTTTTTGGTTTCTGTAGTATTCTGCATGTGAAACCTGTATTTGTGTGACTAAAGAAATAATACCAAATTAACCAATTTGCTAAAGGAGAAACTGTACACTAATGTCACATTTTAAAGTAGTCATCCCTTTGTATTCTAGGTCATTGGCTGAAGGGTTCCCACACATATTCATGACCATCAAAACCCACCAATCCCTTATGGAAAATGGTATATCATACCTGAATCCAGCCCCCACAAATTTTACCATGCATTTTACATTATCTTAAATTACTTAAAACTCCTAAGCCCAAATATATGCTATATTAGCAGTTACTATACTGCAACAGTTAGAAAAACAATGCCAGCAAGGTGGGAAAGCCTGTGCTTCTTTAATAGAGGGTCATAGACTTTTTTCAAATTATTTTGATTTGAAGTTGCTTGAATATATGGAGGTTGAACATGCAGGAGTGGAGGGCATGCATACATGAAACCTAACTAATAGAAAACACAAAATACTATTTTCTTATTTATTACTGCAAGAATATCCTACTTATTTCCTCAATATCCAGTTTTCCCAGACCACTGAATAAGTTCCTAGGTATCCTAAAGAATAAGGAATAAATAGATCTCTCATTCATGTCTTTGCCCACCAGAGCCAGTGTTCTTCAAGTTCCTACTTGAAATGTGGTCAGTTGAAAAGGAGATGTACTGTGTCAAATCCACAATGAACTTAGGAGATTTTTAAAATATCCTCATGTAGATTCCATACTGAGTGCTAGCATTTTTGGTGATCAGGGTAAAGTAAAATGTTATTAAAATATCACTACTGTATGTCAGCATTCTAGGGATGCTGCTAAGGATGCCTCCTAAGGGAACTTACACAGTAGACACCAGTCTCAACGTTCTGCAGGAGGGGAGTCTGAAATCAAGGTTTCAGCAGGTCTGCTCCTCCTGAAGTCTATGAAAGTTATCTGTGGCTTGTAGGTGGTTTTCTTTTTCTTGAATCTCTTCATACTCTTTTTCTGTATAAACAATTGTTTTTTTTCTAATTTTTGTTGTAAGAACATCAATTGATAAATCAACTGATCCTATTTTAAGTGTCGCAACTGAATTCACAACACAGTTTAATTTTTCTTTGTGAAAAAATGAGTATTGGAAATGTTAAGTAACATATATAGATCACAATAACTTTCTATTGAGAAATTATTCCTTGGAAACACTTCTCTCCCCAAGGACCAATGGATAGGGACCAGGGCTGATGTGGAGGCAAGGAAATGGTAAACTTTTCTGGAATGAATTGACTTGGAAATATATCAACCAACTATGTGGCATGATCTGGATTCCCATAATTCTATAGAGAGTCTCTGCCTCAGTTGCAAGAGAGCAGAAGATTCTTTTATTGAATATTTTTATTTTGTAGGGTTTGGCCATGAGGAGTATAAAACTCAATTTATTCACAATTCGCTTATGCATTTATTGACCCCCCAAACCAATTTATTCTTATTATATTTAACTATTTTGGAGGACTCCATTATGTACTTATAGTATAACCTAGCAACTTACTTAAGTAATTAGAGAGTTTGGAAATGGGAGCTAGGGAGGTAGCTTTTAAATAAGCAAGCAGGCGAGACTCTGAGTTAATGAGACAAAGGAGCAAAGAGGTCTAGGGAGACAGAGCTGCATGAAGTCTGGGGCCATGTCCAGGCCCACCTCTAGTTTATTCTCCCACACTTCTTAGGTATATGGAAAGGTTTTACTTTTCTAAAGGAAACTTTTGCCCAGAATTTAGATAAACTCTTCATAAGACACAATTTTTATCGTTCTTTTCAGCCCTTCCTGACACTTTATTAATATTCGGGGCCTGTGAGAATTTCTGCTTTCCCACAGTAAATAAATAAATAAATAGATAAAAATAAAAACTAATTTAAATTCAAGTAGAGGTTGGAAGAAAGCTGTTACCAATTCCTGAACTTTTTACTGTCAAGCAGCAAAATTATTCTAATTGAGCAAAGGCATTAAAGATAAGCATGAAAAAAATCTTGAAAGTAGAGGCACTTTATTGTCTCTTTGTCTGAACTGGTTCCAGGTGGAGTCTAGTGTGAAACATGGGCTCATGTGTGGACCCTCTCTTCAGAAACACTGGTCGGGGAAGGGGGATTTCTAACCATGGTGCACGGAAGCCCTTAGAGACCCAGTCACTCAGAACTAAAATTACTGCAGCTTCTCATTTCCAGGATTCCTAATAACCCCACACAGCACAGGGAGCCTTGGTAGGCATCCTAATCTCCCCAGATTGACCTCCTTGCCTCCCTCCTCATCACAGTAGCAAAGTACATCCCAGTTTCAGAGATGAAACACAAAATGATCCCGAGTCTCCACAGCAGTGCCCAGGGGAGATAAGGCTACACTGCATTAACCTTCTCACCCAAAATGCTCCCAGTGCAAAAGCAGGGGAAACAAGGCTCAAATTAATTTGCATTCTAACAGATATACTTTGGACAGTTCCCAGATTTTGATCTGATGCTGTCCTCTAAGGTCCTGAAGTCTCTGGCACAGATTTCTTTGAGACAAACGAACAGTTCAGTCACATCCTTATTTCAGAGATGTAGGAGGTATATATTTCTTCTGTAATTAGAGATACATTCTTTCCTGAATGCTTACATAAAGATACTTCAAAAGCAGTGTTTAAGTAAACCATTGAAAGCCTTTGAACAAATAACTGGTCAAAATCAAAGGCCATAGTAGTAGCCAGTAATGGTGAAGCAGCTATCAATTCATTGGGCAGTGATATATCTAATACTATTCTATCCTATGTTGGTGAGTTAATGAGAAAAAAGGAACATGGCATCTTGCAAATGAAAGTAGGAAAAGATGGGTTTTTAACACGTTTTCCTTTATGTCTTAATCTAACTGACTTACTGAGAAGCCACCAATCTCTCTCCACTTGGTACCTGAGTTTAGCATCATTTCTTTAGTACAGGGAATTGAATCCAGAGACTTTTACATGCCAAGAAAACACTTTATCCTTGAGCTATATCCATGGCCTTCTTTTACTTCTGATCTTGAAAGAAGCTATCACTAGAAGAGTCCTTGTTCCTGTACTAAGAGTCCCTGTTCCTGTACTGAGGAGATCCATCCAGAGGGGTAAGTGTGTGCCCGCCCAGCCAGAAAGTTCCAGGAACTGAATTCAGGACCCCTCCAGCTCCTGTTGTAGAGGCTCCTTTGTTCCATAGGACCCTGCATACCCCAAGCCGGCCCTTTTGTCTGTGAGGTCCTGGGCCCAGCAAGAGTCCTGGCTCCTGTACTGAGGAGATACATCCAGAGGGGTAAGTGTGCGCCCGCCCGGCTGGACGATCCCAGGAATGGAGTACAGGACCCTCCGTTTCCCTAAATGTTTCTGGCCATTCAGCGGGGTGTCTCTCCGGCTACTGGCTTTCTTTACTTACCCCATCCCATCTTGCCCCCAAGCACTCCTTTCCATTAGCGGGGTCCTTAGATCCATCAGCACAGCCTGCTGCAGGGAGGAGGGGATCTGAGAGACAGATCCAGGGCTGAGGGGTCCTAAGAGAGGGCAGACCCAAGTACACAGTCAGTCACAGCAAAGATTGGACCAAGACGCCAAGACTCTCCTGGCAGCATTTGAAGGAAGAGATGGGCAGGTGCCAATGCAAGAATTCCTCCAACAACCTGAAAAGCAACATGACAACACCAGAATCCATTGAACAAGACAACAGGAAGACTTGAACACCCTAATCCAGAAGAAATAGAAGAAATCGACTTTAAACATAACATTATGAAAATAATAGAGGCTGTTAAACAGGGTGTGAAAAACTCCTTTAAAGAAATGGAAGAGAAGACTAACAAAAAGTTAGAAGAAATGAATAAATCCCTCAAAGAAACCCAAGAAAAAGCAATCAAACAGGTAAAGGAAACAGTTCAAAACTTAAAGACCGAAATGGAGGCAATAAAGAAAACACAAACTGAAGGATGGCTAGATATGGAAAACCTAGGAAATGAATAGGAACTACAGAGACAAGTGTAACCAACAGAATACAAGAGATAGAAGAAAGAATTTCAGGTGCTGAAGATACTATAGAGGAAATCAAATCATTGATCAAAGAAAACAGCAAATCCAACAAATTCTTAACACAAAACATCCAGGAAATCTGGGACACCATGAAAAGACCAAACCTAAGAATAATAGGGGTAGAGCTCAAATGCCCAGAAAATATATTCAACAAAATTATAGAAGAAAACTTTCCCAACCTAAAGAAAGATATTCCTATGAAGGTACAAGAAGCATACAGAACACCAAATAGAGTGGATCAAAAAAAAAATCCCTCGCCATTTAATAATCAAAACACAAAACATACAGAATAAAGAAAGAATATTAAGAGCTGCAAAGGAAAAGGTCAAGTAACATTTAAAGGTAAACCTATCAGAATTACACCTGACTTCTCAATGGAAACCATGAAAGCCAGAAGGTCCTGGATAGATGTGCTGCAGACACGAAGAGACCAGGAATGCAAGCCCAGACCACTATACCCAGCAAAGCTTTCTTTCACCATTGATGGAGTAAACAAGATATTCCAGGACAAAAACAGATTTAAACAATACGTCGCCACAAACCCAGCTTTACAGAAAGTACTAGAAGAAAAAACACAACCCAAGGAAGCCAACAACACCCATAATAACACAGACATCTGACAACCCTCCACTAGCACAACTCAAAGAAGGTAAATACACAAACACTACCACCAAAAAAATAACCGGAGTTAGGAATCACTGGTCATTAATATCACTTAATATCAATGGACTCAATTCACCTATAAAAAGGCACAGGTTAAGAGAATGGATACAAAAACAGGATCCAACATTCTGCTGTTTACAAGAAACACACCTCAACCACAAAGAAAGACACTACCTCAGAGTAAAGGGTTGGATAAAGGTTTTCCAATCAAATGGACCTAAGAAACAAGCAGGTGTGGCTATACTAATATCTAACAAAATTCATTTCAAACTAAAATCAATCAGAAGAGATGGAGAAGAACACTTTATACTCATAACAGGAACAATTCATCAGGATGAAGTCTCAATCATGAATATCTATGCCCCTAATATTAAAGCACCCACATATGTAAAAGAAACATTACTAGAACTCAAAGCACACATCAAACCCCACACACTAATAGTAGGAGATTTCAACACTCCTCTCTCACCAATGGACAGGTCAACCAGACAGAAACTTACAGAGAAATAAGAGAACTAACAGAGGTAATGAATCAAATGGACTTAACAGACATCTGTAGAACATTCCACCCAAATAGAAAAGAATATACCTTCTTCTTAGCATCTCATGGAACCTTCTCAAAAATTGATCACATACTCAGTAAGAAAGCAAACATCCACAGATACAAAAAAAAAATGTAGTAACCACTTCCAAGAAGAGCTAATACCTATACTCCTTAATTTGTTTCACAAAATAGAAACAGAAGAGTCATTGCCAAACTCCTTTTATGAAGCTACAATTACCCTGATACCAAAACCAAACAGAGACTCAACCAAGAAAGAAAATCACAGACCAATCTCACTCAATAAAATACTGGCAAACCGAATCCAAGAACACATCAAAAAAATTATCCATTATGATAAAGTAGGCTTCATCCCAGAGATGCAGGGCTGGTTCAACATACAAAAATCATTCAATGTAATCCATTATATAAATAAACTGAAAGAAAAAACCATATGATCATTTCATTAGATGCTGAAAATGCATTTGACAAAATTCAACACTCCTTTATGATAAAGGTCTTGGAGAGATTAGGGATACAAGGTTCATACCTAAATATAATAAAAGCAATATACAGCAAGCCAACAGCTAACATCAAATTAAATGGAGAGAAACTTAAAGCCATTCCACTAAAATCAGGAACAAGACAAGGCTGTCTACTCTCTCCATACCTCTTCAATATAGGCTTGACGTTCTAGCAATAGCAATAAGACAACATAAGGAAATCAAGGGGATTCGAATTGTAAAGGAAGAAGACAAACTTTTGTTATTTGCAGATGATATGATAGTGTACACAAGTGATCCCCAAAACTCTACCAAAGAACTTCTACATCAAAAACACTGATGATGGTTTTTGCTGGAGAGGATATGGAGTAAGCTTCTCCATTGCTGGTGGAAATACAAACTTGTACAGCCTCTTTGAAAATCAGTATGGCAATTTCTCAGAAAATTAGGAAACAATCTATCTTAAGAGCTAGCAATACTGATGTTAGGTATATACCCAAAGGATGCTCAATCATACCACAAAGACATGCATTATTTGTAATAGCCATAACCTGGAAAGAACCTAGATGCCCCTCAACCAAAGAACAGATAAAGAAAATGTGGTACATTTACACAATGGAATACTACACAGCAGTAAAAAATAATGGCATCTTGAAATTTGCAGGCAAATGGATGGATCTAGAAAAAAACATATTGAGTGAGGTAACCCAGATACAGAAAGGCAAATATAATATGTACTCACTCATAAATTGCTGCTAAACACAAAATAATGAAAAACCAACCTACAGCTCCCAACCCCAGACAAACTAGACAACAAAGAGGGTGCTAACAGAGACATACATGGATCTACATAGGAATAAGAAAAAGACAAGATCTCCTGAGTAAATTGGGAGTGTGGGGATCATGGGAGAGGATAAAAGGGGAGGATGAGGGAGGGGAGTGGAGAAAAATGTATAGCTCAATAAAAACAATAAAATATATATTAAAAATAATAACTCATAGTCATATACAATTTGATTAATATAATATAGAAAATGGAAAAAATTCCCAGTAGCTACTGCCCTTTAATACTCTAAATTAAGAAGCCTGCTGCTAACTTGCAGTGTATCTAATATGAATTGCAGTTTGGGTTCTTAATCAATTTCCTTGCTATTTTTAAATATGTGTTAACTTACTAATTCTTTGTATAAAGAGCCAAGAACCTGGAAACATCAGTCAAGAGAGTAACACATATGATTCATTTGGGCTAATAGAAAATTAACAGATGAGAAGTAAAGTCAGAAGAACTTTGGTTTCTATTTTCACTACTGCTTCTCTGTTATTTCCAACAATGGCTGCCATAAGTTATCTTTGTAGAAAGGTGTAAGAGAGCCAGGGATGATATTTGCATTATCCCAGCAAAGGCCACCCCTAGTCTACTTGCCAGGAACACTCAAGCACTAAAGCTGCATCAAGATTGGTCAGGACAAGCTGGGCAGTGGTGGCACACGCCTTTAATCCCAGCACTCAGGAGGCAGAGGCAGGTGGAACTCTGTGAGTTCAAGGCCAGCCTGGTCTACCAGAGTTAGTTCCAGGACAGGCTCCAAAGCTACAGAGAAACTCTGTCTCAAAACAAAAACAAAAACAAAACAAAAAAAAGATTGGTCAGGCCTGGTCCAACCCAGCAAATCTCCAGCAAACTGCAAGTGAGAAAAGCTATATCTCAGCTTAAGATACTTATTATTGTGGCTATAGCTGAGAGGAAAAAAGAAATGAGTAATGAGTTGGGTGTTTTTTGTCAAGATTAATAATACTTCTTGGCAAATGGGTAAAAAAAAATCATACTATTGCAGAAATAGCATTGCCTGTGACCAGTTTATGCCTTATGCCAAAGTCTGACTTTCCTTAAAATCAGGATCAGAGAAAGGGAACATGGAGGCCGATTCTCCAAATATCCTAATCTCTGTGAATACCGAGCTTAAGGCTGTCTTCTGGGCTTTGGGATCATACAGGACTAATGTGTTCCCTCCTACAGAAAGCAGAACAACCCTCCTGGCTCTCTGAAAGCTGAATCTCAACCTAATCCTGCATCGACCCCAAGAAATCAAGCTTGTGTGCTTGGGATCATATTAACCTCTTTGCTCCAAAGTGGTGATATATTTTCTTATTGATTGTCTTGAAAAGAAAGGGTATCTGCTAAATTTCTGAGCTTAAAGAATTTTGATAATCTTTAACTAAAAGTTCCTTATATGCAGGAGGACCTGTCTTTTCCTTAGAAGAATATAATAATGTGCTATGTAATGTGAATGGAATAAAATGACATTATGTTAAATAAAACCAGAAAGAAATAAAATTCTAAATCTGGGTCTGGTAGCATATGCTTGTAACCCCAACACTCAGGAGGCTGAAGCAGAAAGATAGGTAGTCCCAGGGCAACCTGGACTACATAATAAGCACTATGTAAAACCATCCAACCAGCCAAATGAAATGTTGAATGAGAAAACAATTAAATATCACATTTTTATAATTTGTGCAAATTATATTCTCACTCTTTAAAGGAAATTAAATTCTTGCCCCTTTTATATTTGTTTTTATAGTCTTATTATTTGAGAATTTCACATAATATATATTGTTCATGTTCATTCCAACTTCTCCACCTACCACCCTCAAAATCTGCTTTAACTACCTGACCCCCATTAACTTTGCATCTCCTTTGTTATTATTATTCAATAATTGGTCAACTTAAATTTGTAATGCCCATACACTTCTGGTTATAGGGCCTTACACTTGGACTTGGCTCATCTACCAGCAGCTATAGCCTTAAAGATAACTGTCTCTCCATCTCCCTAAAGCCATTGGATGTCTATAGCTACTGATTTTGTAGTAGACTTGTTAACTGCTCCCATTCTTTGTTGGATGCTGAATGGCTTGAACTTGTGCAGTCTTGTACAGACAACCACAACTGCTGTGAGTTCATAAGTATACTGGTCCTGTTGCGTCACATCTAGAAGAGAATGCTTTGCTCCAGTCCTCCCCAAACTCTCATCCTTCTTTCCCCTCTTCCATAATAGTCCCTGAGCCTTAGTGGTAGGGTATAATATAAATGTCGCACTTACGGCTGAATATTCCACAATCACCTATTGCCTATACTCTAACTGAAACTTCTCTGATGAGGTCTGAGAACTGCATTAATCAGTAGGTATATAGATACAAATTCAGAGATCAGTTTGATACTATGTCCATTCAGTAAAGTAGTAGTCATAGGTTCATCTCTTGAGCCTATGAGCCTCCACCATTGTTCTAGGCCAGGTTTGCTATACCAGGAATATGCAGAGCAGACCTTAAATCTGATCAGAAAGCAATTTGCTACCTCTATAACATTTATGCCACTATTAAACACATGAGAACATCTTGTTGGTCATGCATATCTTTTATTGCAGTTCACATGGTTCACAGGTAAGGCTGTTGATGACTCCTGTCCCCCACCAACAGCCTGAATACCATCTGGTACGATGGACTTAGATAATAAGGAGGAAGCTTCCTAGTCAGGACTTATTTGATTTTTCCATATCCTGTCACCAATGTATATGGAATCTTCAGCTGTATGTTCTTCTTACTATCAGGTAGGTAGCCAAAAGCAATGACAGTAGCCTGTATTCTGGATGTCTCCAGGACACATCTGATGAACAGCTCAAAGGGCATTTTGTTCAGCAACTAGTGGCTTTGGGTGTGAGCATAGCCCACTGCATGTGGTAACTTCAATTAAACTCTTTTATATGAGAAAATTGGTATATATACAGGTACATTTATAGACAGACAGATAGACAGACAGGCAGATAAATGGATAATATATAAATAGATAAATCTGTAGACAGATATAGACAGACACACAGATTTAGTAAGCTAATAAAATAGTAAGTTTTCATGTGACTTTTTCAAACATCCTTAGTTTTAGTTATTCCTTCCTCAACCACCTCCTCTGCCCTACCCTCCCATCTGTCACTCTTCTCTAAAAAGTCAATCTCTTAGAGGGGCCTGGAGCGGCAATCCTTAAGATTGGGAAATGAGAAAACGGGGGACAATAGGAAGAAGGAAAGTGCCTATTACACATGGGAAATGTGTAGCAATAATAATGATGATGAAATTGATTTTATTATTACACACTACACATGTGTTAAATTATTTTATTTTTCCAAAAGCAATATACAAATGTTATGTCTCAATAATTTAAGAGAAGAAAAACCAGCTGGTTTGCTTGAAGCCGCTCAAGCCAGGAAGAACAAGCAGAACCCCTCCTCACTTCTGAAACTTTTGAGCACAGAAACTGGACTCTTTAGCTCCTGCAGGGCCAGATTTAACAGCTGTGGGGTGGGCCCGAGAACCTGCATTTCTTACAAGCTCTCGGGTGACAGAATGAAGCTGCTACCAAATGCATCAGCAAGGTCTTAGAACACTGCAGGAGAGACTTAATACACTGAGTTGTTGGAACTCCTTCCTAAGCTATGAGAGAATCTGATTTCTAAAAGGTCACACGAACAGCTGAGCATCAGGACTGGAGCTCCTCACTTTTCACACAGATCGATACTCATTTTCCCTCGCTGTTTTACCCCTGTTCTTACTGGTTTATATCAGTCAAAAAAGAAGAGCAAGTTAAAAAAAATACAAAACTAGGTTTCACATATGCTATTTTTGTTTTTCTCCTGTGAAAAGATATTTGAGCGACAAAGAGAAACTTTCATTTTAAATTTACCAGTTCCAAGAAATTTTACAAAGTAAAAATGCACATAAAAACTTTCTTCTTACTTAAAGCACCGTTACAACTTTTTACTTCCCCTGAAAACACATGTAAACACAGAGAACGTGAAGTAAACAAAGCAAGCAGAATGATTACATCATCCTCTAGCAGAGGGCCAAGTGACCTACTTCCAAAGTTTGGAAGCAGTGTGCTCTCCATATGAAGTCACTGAATTTGAATTGCTTTGTACCATGAACAGTAACTTGGAAAAGGGAGCAAACAAGCCATTTGACCAGTTTGCTCTTGACGCAAAAGAGGTGGCATCTAATTCTGCTTAAGAAGTGGGCAACCCCTTGTTGATGGTGAGAAAGCCATTTCAGGCAATCCACATAGAGAACTGTGACTTTCGACAGTGCTTTCCTAGATAAACACACTGCATAGAGCCACTGGAAACCATACACAATAGTCACAGTGACAGGAGAAAGGATTCCCACCACCATAAGAGAAAACTGATGAGCTATCATCAATAGACTCTAGCAAATCTAGGGAACTACTCACATTAAAAAAAAAGATGATGCAAAAAATTAAGAATACAGAATCCCTTAAAATACACATAGACCAAGGGAAAGAGGATTTTATCTTGTGAAATTGGAGGATGAGCACACTGGGGGAAGCCAGAATTTTAGCTTTCTGTGTTATGCTGAGTTTCCTACTTTCTCCCTCTTCATCTCACTTCTGCTATTCTTTCAAATTTTAGTTCTTATATAACCTACTCAAGGAGTCCTTCCCTTATGTCCCAGATTAAGGTAATTGTTTTAAGTACTAACCTTTGAGAGTTAAATTATCAGAGTACTTTGCAATTTTGTCAGTCTATAATTATTTGTTTAATTATTGTGTAGTGTCTGTGACTAATAAAGGTGCTACAAAGAAGAAAATGCATGGTCAACAATAATCATTGAACAAATGATTAAATTTCTGTTGGCAGAGAAAGAAGATATATATATATGTGTATGTTTATATGTATACATATACATAAAATCAGAAACAAGAAGCTCTTGGATCAGGGAGTGAATATAGAACCTTAGAGCCTTACAGTGGGGTACAAAACACTAAGCAGAAACCTGAGAAACAAGGAAAGATTTTAAGGACATGGACACTGGAAAATCGAAATGAGATCTTTACAGAGGTAAGAAGGAAAAAATAGAGTATCATGGATGATCTAATCTGTGATAGGCTGAACCTAATGGACAATCGGAGAACCTTTCAGAAATTAGCAATAAAAGATGAAGTGATGAAAAGAATGTGGAAGGAAAAGGTCGGCATCCAGAAAATAAAAGTCTCATCAAGAGCTCTAGACACATCTGATGAGATTTAAACATCAGGAAAATCAGAAGCAAAAGCAACAGCGACCTAAGGAGCCGCAGCAAACACCCATGCATGCTGGGAAAACAGACCCATGTTTTCACAGCAACAACTAAACAGGAGATCACAAGAAGCCTTCAGCAGACAGTTGCTAGTTACACTGCTGAACTGGTAGAAAATAAGACTATGAAAATGCATGACTCCAAAATTAAACAATGTAAGTGCTACCTGATAGTGGAGTCAGACCTGGGAATGCTAGAAAAGACTATACACCAGCAATAATCTCACACGGGCAATTCATTATTCCTAGGAAGGAAGAAAACTAATGCTTTTAGCCTACCGGTCTTCAGAAACTACACCAGCCCTGTACCCTTTCTGAATAGCATTAATAATACGTTACCAAAAGTTTATCTTCCTGCGGAATGAAAGATGACTCAAATTAAAATGTCATTTTTATTGTTAAAATATATACTCATAATGCAAATTTATCAGTCATAAAATGTTGCACATAAAGTCGCAGTTCACCAAATATGTAAATTAAAAACTTTAAGATGAGATGGGCAAAATCGCAAGGAAGGGGGAATATTAAGATGGGTTTTGTTGATGCTTGACAGATGAAGAACATAAGACATAAATAAATACATTGAGATTTTTAACTAATTTAACACTTGGAACTTTTAGAGAAGTATTAAACTATATATCTCTAAACAAAATTTAATATTCATTTTCTTTACGTTTCCTTGAAATGTTTATATAAATTGGATCACATGTTGAACAAAATCATCACAAGTTTAGAAACTAATTTAAAACAATTACATTTGCCACATTTTAAAGTATAAATGTTTGTTTTAAGACTAGAAAGCACTACAAAACTCTTACCAGAAAAAAAATGAAAAAAGGAGAACATGAATTCTGTCATAATTTTAATTGAGAATCACATGGGAGAATAGGAGCTTTTCACCTTAATGTATGTAAATAGTGGTGGGAAATTTTCTTTAACATTTCTCCTTGAAAAATTGTAATATATATAAGCACATTTACTTTTTCCAAGACTATTGAAATGGTAGGTTAGCCTGAGAAGCAATGCACCTGCTAGGTGATTTGCCAATATTCCATCAAAGGCCTGCACTCTGAAAATGATTACTCTAAGTGCCTCAGCAATGCTGATCTCACAACACCACCTAATGCCTGCTTAATTAGCATAATTGATGTCACAAATTAATTTTATTTAGTGAGGCTAGCAATTTTCTTAATGATCACAATGGATTTCAAAAATGGATTTTCATTGGCAACATTAATGACGCTCAAGATATTTGAATGTACTAGAAATCGGCAAAACCATCCATTTCTTTTCATTCACGGGGAATAGAACTAAGATTACCCTTAATTCTTCTCAGGAATTGTCTAGTGAGCCTGATTCATGCATAATTCAGCATTTAACAAACAATGAACAAGATTACTCTTTGCCCTAGTTTATTATATGCTTAGCTGCAACCCAATGTATTCATTTTGGGTTAATATTTTATGGAAACTGGGTATATATCCAAGAGAGACAACAATACTATCTGGTTATTTCTGCATCCCATGATCAT
This sequence comes from Ondatra zibethicus, assembly GCA_004026605.1. Taxonomy (NCBI): domain Eukaryota; kingdom Metazoa; phylum Chordata; class Mammalia; order Rodentia; family Cricetidae; genus Ondatra; species Ondatra zibethicus. The sequence continues at coordinate 45,463 of PVIU01011758.1, read as the reverse complement.
TTTGGTATTAGTAATAATAGTTGAAATATGGAATAAGCCTAACTGTGGATCAACACATGATGGGTGAATAAAATACAGCATGTATTAAAAGGAGTATTATAAGCCTCTTACAGGAAGAAAACCTTACTCTGGGGGTTGACCAGCCTGATATGTAGCTCCTGGTAGGTGGATCAAACTATAGTGGAAGGAAGATCTCTTACTCAAAAATATATGGACAGTGCAATTTGGGGGTTATAGGTTATTGGACATTAATAAAAAGACACGAAGTTTATGAGGTAGTGAGGGTGGATTTGTGAGATATTAAGGGGATAAATTGGATGTTCAAAACCTATTGTAAGAAATCAAATAATTAATAAAAATATTTTTACAATAAAAAACCTTCATTTGTGAGAATTTGGATAAATTTGGAAGATAAAATGCTTAGTGAAATAAGCCATAAAAAGGACAAATACCATTTGTTGTCACTTTTATGTGGAGTCTTAAAGCGTAAAGAAGTCAAACTCACAAAAATAAATTTGAATAGTAGTTAATTACTAAAATCTAAGGAAGAAGACACAAGATATCGGTCAAAAGACAAATGCTAATGGGATAAGATGAACCTTTTCTGGAGATCTAACATACAATACAGTGACTATAGTTAACACCAATTCATTGCATACTTGTGAGTTGCTAGGAGTAGAATGTGAGTATTCTCATCACCCACTAAGTTAGGTGATAGTTATGCTAATGAGCTTGTTGTGAAATCATTGTTTATGAATAGCAAAGCATTACATTGTACAACTTGAGTATCTGTGTTTTTTTTTCCTGTTTTTTTTTTTTTTTTGACAGAGTCTCATATATTCCCAGCTGGCTTCAAATTTACTACGTAAGCAAGGCTGACATAGAACTCACAATCTTCTACCTTCAGCTTCTAAATGCTGAGGCCACCATACCTATTCTCTTTAATGCTGAGATTGAAAGTCAGATCTTCACATTTGCAAGCACTGTACAGAGTGACATCACTTGGAGTACATGTATTTAAGTTGTCCATTTAACCTCACTGTAGGTAAGAGGAACCGCCTGATAGGAGAGATGAAATTTAAACCCTTTAGAACAGGCCAAGTGCCTGCTCAGTCATATCTGTCTGTAATCTGCATGTAAGACTGTCTTGGAGCTGAGATATGGTCTCACTGCAGCTTTGCAGATTGTCCTTAAAGTGGGGGGAAGGACTTTCCCCATTATGTCAGTGACTAAACTTTCCACAAAAGGAAAAAATTAGTCAGGCTGAATCTGATCAGTTTCATTCCCAACTGGACAAAGTAATGCTTAGAACATATCAAATTAATGCATCACTGTTACCTATTGAGACACCAAGGTGCTACAAATGGGACAATGTTCACCTCATTGACTTAAGGTGAAACACTAGGAACTGTGATTAGTCTACTGCAAGCTCTTAAGGCTTAAGATGTGTCTGTTGTGACTAAAGAACTCATTTTTTTTATTTTATTGAAATTATATTTAGACTTGTGCAGTTAGATGCAACCATTTTGCATATCAGAGATCTAGAATATTATTAATGTTATCACAGAAAGGTCTATGAACATGACATTCAGAACTAAAAAGCTTATGGTACTTGTGGTTCATCTTTTCAGAAGTCTCTAGTTCCATAGCCCAGCAATCCCACACCACTCAGGCGAGGGGCTGGGAGCAGCTCTCCAGCATCCATGCCACCAAGGCCAGCTCTCCCTGCATGACCTTTGGTGGTAACATGAACCATTGACATTAATTACCACAGACCCCAGCTGCAGTAGGGCCTTGGACCCAGAAATGGCCCTGGGCGGTAGCCTCAGGTGGTAGCACAGGCCTCTCACATATCAGACTTTGCCTCAATACCATCATGACTCTAGTTCTGCTTCTTTTTATATCACACAAATCACTCTGCTTCTCTTTCTCTTCCATATCAAATACTTGCCCATCACAATGGCACCTACCTGCTCATTCCTTGTTGTGGTGCATGCTCAAGGCAGTGGGCCTTAAATCAACTATTATTATTATTATTCTCCCATATATTATATCTGAACACAGTTTCCCCTCCCTCTTCTCTCCCCAATCTCTCCCCTCATTTCCCCTCTTCTCTAGATTCACACCCTTTCCATCTCTGCTCAGAAAAGAACAGGCTTCTCAGAGACATCAATATACTGCAATAAGGCCAGGTACATGCTATCACATCAAGGCTGGATGATGAATCCAGTAGGAGGAAAAAGGTCCCATAAGTAGGCAAAAGAGCCAACAACCACCCCCATTCCTACTCTTAGGAATTCCACAAGAACACTAAGCTACTCAGCCATAACATGTATTCAGGGAACCTAGGTCGGACCCCTAGAGGCTCCCTGCTATCTAGGAGCCTCCATGAGGCCTGTGCAATTAATGCTGCAAGCTGTGTTCTCTTGGTGGCCCTGACCCCTCTGGTTTCTCCAATCTTTCCACCCCTCCTCCACAGGACTCCCCAAGCTCTGCCTAATATTTGGTTGTGGGGCTCTGAATCTCCTCTCATTGATTGCTGGATGAAGTCTCGCTGGTCTCTTTGATGAGGATTTTGCCAGGTTCTGGTCTCAGAATACTCAGCAGGCAGGACCAACTGTAATATGAAGGTTTTTGTGGCTGGTTTGTGTCTCGATCACTCCACTTGAGACCTGGCCTGGCTACAGAAGATGGCCAGTTCAGGGTCTATGTTTCCCCATTACTAAGAGTCTTTGTTAGGGTTAATCTCATAGATTCCATGGTGTTCCCTTGTACTAGGTTTTTACTTTCCCACCACATGCCCCCAAACTCTTGCCATTTCTCCCAGTATTTTCTCTCTCCTCAGTTGATCCCTCCTGTTCCCAACTCTACCTGCCACTAGTCCACCAGCAAAATCTATTCTATTTCCCCTTCCCAGGGAGACCCTTGCATAAAACCCATCTTGTTACTTAGCCTCTCTAGGTCTGTGGACTATAGCATGATTAAAAAGGGCCAGCCAAAGAAACACACCCTGACCCTGAAACCAGAGTCAGAGAAACACATCCTGCTCCTGACCAACTCACCAGGAAAACCAACCAATCCCTAAGCACAAAATCCAGCCAATCTCGGAGCTTGTCTAAGCTCGTGGATTGAAATCCAACCAATTTCCACCCTGAAAATCTTTACCCTGGAATAAAAGAAACCCTATATAAGCCCTATACCTGTTCAGTTTGAAGCTGCCTTTTTCCACCCTGGCAGAGGCAGCCACTCTCCTGGAGTCTTCCCTTCCAATAAATCTCTTGAATGAGGTTTGAGTGAAGACCTTCACTGGGGTGGAGCAGGGCAGAGAAGTAACAACATTTGCCAGAACTGCTTCATCTCTGTGGGGAAACTCCCTTGGCAGAACAGGGCAGAGCTTCAAGAGCTCTCCCAATGAGGAGCAGAACCGCTACATTTCCGCGGGATACCATCCCCAACTGGAACAGAGCTATAGGTATTGCCTGGCTTTCAACGGCCATGATACTTTCCCTCCAGAGTTGTAATGCAATATCCACTCATAAGTGAGTACAAACCAGATATACTGAATTTGATAGAAGAGAAAGTGGTAAATAGCCATGACTGTATTAGTACAGGAGACAACTTCCTGATCAGAATACTAATAGCATGATCACTAAGACAGACAATTAATAAATGGAACCTCGTGAAGGTGAAAAGCTTCTATAAAGCAAAGGACACCATCAACAGGAGAAAAAGGCAGCCCACAGAATGGGAAAAGATTTTTTTGTCTTCTTGACGTTTGAAAGAGGCCTAATATCCAAACTATATAAAGAGCACAAGAAACTAGATATCAACAAAACTAAATAAACCAATTTAAAAATGGGTTACAGATCTAAGCAGAATTCTTGGCAGAGGAAACTCAAATGGCCAAAAACACTTAAAGAATTGTTCAACATCCTTAGTCATCAGGGAAATGTGAATCAAAATGACTTTGAGATTCCATCTTACACCTATAAAAATGGCTAATATATAAAGAAAAACACACACACATGACAGCTCATGCTGACAAGGATGTGGAGTGGGGGAACACTCCTTCATTGCTGGTGGGAGTGAAAACTTGTATAGCACCCTGGAAATCAATATGGTGGTTTCTCAGAAAATGGGGAATCTATCTACCTCAAGATCCAGCTATACCTTTCCTGGGCTTATACACAACGGATGCTCCATTCTATCACAAGGACATTTGCTCAACTGTGTTCATAGCAGTTTTATTCATAATAACCAGAACCTAGAAACAACCAAGATGTACCTCAATCAAAGAATGGATGAAGAAAAATGTGGTGCATACATTTACATCTATTTAAAACAATGACATTATGTGTTTCAAGAATATTAATTGGCTTTAATAATAAAATCCCTGAGTCAGATATAGGGGTAAATGCTGAAAGATCAGAAAAGCAGAGCAGCCAGCAACTAGTTTTTACCTCTAATGACTCCTCATACTGAATGGGTGATCCTGTCTCTAGGAATCCTCAGACTGATCTTCTGTCTCTTCCCACCTCATATTCTCTGTCCAGCCATATCCTTACCCGTCTCTACCTACCTAGTGCTGGGATTAAAGGCATATGACTCCCAAGTATTGGGATTAAAGGTGTGAACCACTACCACCTGGCTCCGTTTCTCTTCGAAACTGGATCAATCTCATGTAATCCACGCTGGCCTTGAACTCAGAGATCCATCTGCCTCTGCCTCCCGAGTTCTGGGATTCAAGGTGTGTGCTACCACTGACTGGCCTCTATATCTAACTAGTGGCTTGCTCCACACTCAGATCTTCAGGCAAGTTTTATTTCTTATAGCATAAACAAAATATTGCCACAATCATGAATTTTGCTGGCAAATGAATGAAACTTGAAAAAAATAATCCTGAGTGAGGCAACCCAGACCCAAAAAGGCAAACATGATATGAACCATCCTCCAATATAGGCCTACACAAGTAAGAATATAGAGGTGACAGTAATTGCAGTTGATGGGCTCTTCACAAGCCCAACTTCTCTTGTTGAATTCATCGTTCATTTTAAGAGGCTCCCTGAAATCTCCATGTTCTGTAACTTTATTTCTCTTCTCACAACCTTGATTACATGACAAAGGATGTACCAGGAAAAATGGTACAAGTCCAGGCTTCCGTGCCCTGGTTTCTCTTAAAGAAGAGAACATGTCCACATTAGCCTTTTGAGGTAATCAGATATAGAGGATTTGTACCACTCCAGCTAGAATTATCCTAAACTGTCTAGACTTTAGGGGTCCTGCCAGATGGCAGCAGATAAATGAGAGATCCCCACCAAGATTAGCAGAATCACCTATTAGGCTTATAGACTCTCAATAGATGATAAATGTTACCATTTTTTAAAAAATTGTTAAGTCTTGTGGTAACTTATTATATTTTTCCAGAGTGTCACTCACAGTTGAACTCAGCTACTGATACATCTAAGAAGCACAATTAGACAAAGGATATAGAAGCTAGGGGAAAATATAGAGTAAACAAACAACGACATTTCCTGGATGCTATGGTTGCCTGCTCTGTAGTAATTCCTTCCCCTTCTCACTACTCAGAACACCTGAGAGGTAGTTTATGGTCTTTCCCTGTCGTTTCCTCATTTTTTGAATTAAAAGAGGGGTTGGTATCAGAAGACGCCATGTTTCTCCGGCCCAAGATGGACACTGGTTAGACTCATGCCGGTAAGCCACATCCTTGTGGTGATACACAGATTACTAGATATGGGTTAGTTTAAGATGTAAGAGTTGGCCAAGAAGAGGCTAGAACTAATGGGCCAGGCAGTCATTTAATTAATACAGTTTCTGTGTAATTATTTCGGGTACAAGCTAACCAGGCCCCGGGAACGCAGCCCTCTCCTCCTTACTACAGATTAATGTGTAAGACACATAATATCATGTATTAGCATATAGCAATTATACCTTAAAAGGCCACTTTTAGGCCCATACATTCTCTTTCACTTCCTTTTTCCATGGTAAGTTTATCCCACTTCTTATTACCATGAGTTAGAACCACTCTTGTCCCTGTGACTGACTGGGGATAAGTTATTGGATTTATTTAATTGCAGATTTACATTAAAAATGTTCAATAGAATTACTTCAATTCTGAACAGAAGAGGGACTGAACAGAAAGTACCTCAGCTTCTGTCTCATAAGACTGGTATTTAAAATATAGGTGCCATATTAACAATATTGTCTTACTGGCTACTGATATTTCTGTGCATGATCAAACTCTAGTAAAAGGAGGAGTAAAGGGAAGCCAACTTCTCTCACCTGTCAACAATAAGTAAACTAACTAATAAAGTCTAGTTTAACTCACTTCTGAATAGTTTTCCTTTTTCCATATACTCTCCTCTCTAAATAAATGTCAACAGTAAGATTTCAGACATTATGATTAAACTGGTTTACTGAACTGTCACAAAGAGAGATGTAGGAAAGAGCAGACATAAATAATTGTCTATTCTTGGAGAGCACACGCTTAGGAATCTGTGGATGGGCTCGAGAAACTTCTTTTAAAAAATCACTTTAAAATATTGGTGTTATGACAGCAAGATGAGCAAAGGCACAGAGAAAGAGGAAATATCTTCTTAAATGAAAAACTGAATGTAGAGTTTATAGCTTTAAATAAAGTCAGACTGACTCAAATCAAAAGAAAAAGCAAGAACAAATCAATTGAAATCCCATATAGAATGTTGGAGACCTAAAGGGGATAATATATCAAACATTAGTGGAGAGAATGAAAGAGTTTGAGCTTTGCTATTTTTCACTCAAATGTAAGAATATAAATTTGCAGAAAGTTATTAAGAGGTAACACTCTCCTGGAGAGCTGAGAAGTTATAAGAATATGACATTTCCACTGGTATGTTAGACCTTAGGAGGACGGGCCTTGGAGACACTGAGTTAGAATAGATTTTCTCCTAGCAGAGCAGTCAAGACTGAAAAAGCAATAGTTCTTTTTTTCAAATATTCCTGAAATAATGACAAATGTGAACAATTTTAGCAAAATACAGATGAAAATTCGCTTTGTTTCTTCCTGTAACTTCTGAAAGTTCCCTTCTTAGTTGCCTTCACTCTCCTCCAGCTGTCTTCTACTACCATGTGTTAAGATTTTCTTTAAGACTTTTATTATTTTTTATGTGTGTTGGCAATTTGCCAGCATCTATGGACCACATGTGTGCCTGGTATCCATGGAGACCAGGAGAGGGCTTTAGATCTGTGGAACTGGAGAAAAAAAAAAAAAGATGTTTGTGAGACACCATGTTGGTCCTGGAAATTGAACATAGGTCCTGTGGATGGGCAGATAGTGCTCTTGGATGTTGAGCAATCTCTCCAGGGCACAACATTTTACTTTACATCGAGTATTCCTGTGTTCTAGAGATTAATCACTCAGAGAAATTATGAACAAAAGCACTTGATCTTTCACATGCCAATGAACATACAAGTACTCTTTCCTATCTTGAGTGCTTCTGACACGCAACATACAAGAATTGACTCACTAAAGCTGAATGCTGTTCCCATTAGCGTCTCAACATGTACCTACAGCGACACAATAGATGTTAGTCACATAGTGCTTCATGATGGATCACCCAAAAAGTCAGTGACTTCAAAATAGACTTTTAGCTTATTATCTCCATGTTGGTGGGTTTTGCTTGTGGTTTCTCTTTGAATTTTAGTGAGATAGTAGCTCAAACTAAGGAAATTCCAAGGTTGTTTTTTTCTTTCACATATATGATGCCAAGTTTGCAGATATTTAAATAAATAGACAATTAACAGTCTAAGTTCCATGAGCTTTAATTTCTATGTGATCCCTTTATGGCATTAAGACTATCATGGTGGTCTTACTCAGTTGAAATTCTTACCTGTCCGCTGAGGATCCTCATGTTCCAATAGAGGAAAATACCAGGGCGAATGTTGTCACCACTAAGTTTGTCTTAGATGTCATAGAAGGTTACATTTATCCTACTTAACTGACTGAGGCTACTGAGGAAAGCAAGAAGATATCTTCGTTCAAGGGACGGATACTCATATCCAAACTTTATAGAATGTTATTAGTATCACAGTTTAAAAAGTGAGTATGGTTGTGCAGCCATTGTTGAAAAATGCAATCTGTCCTCATTTCTGTTTCGATAGCCCAGGGGAACTTTTAATCTTCTTTATCTTATTAAACATTATGCAAAAGTTAAATGAAACAAAATAGCACAGTTTATCAAAGCTAGACAGCAATCGCTTAGTGTAAGATAAAAGAAAATCAAGATCCAGCATTACCTCCTGAAAGACTTGGCCTACAGAGTTGAAAATAAAAGGCTAAGAGACTGTGTGGGTGGGGCTCTGAAAATAAATCTGTGTATACACTATGAGGAACTCTTGACTAAGCAAGATCTAAAAATTAGAGTTGATCATGGACATAGTGTCCACATCAAAAATGAGATGTGGTTGCTCAACAGATTAGCAGCTGACCTGAATCCAGTGTTAATCCACATAATATTTTACTATTAAAAGTAAAACCTCAATATTTTTTCCTGTCACTTTTCATTCACTCATTTAGTGTTTATTAAGCACAAACTGTTTGTGAAGTATTGGTCTGGGTGCTGGTAACATAATAATGAGCAATTTATGTAGAAAGTCCAGCCATCACAAAAACTACATTCTAGTGCAAAGGGTAAATAATGAGCCAGAAGAGAATGCTAAAGAAAACTAAGAAGAAAGGCACAGTAAGAATGGAGAATAGATGCTGGGAATTGAGGGGATTTTCCATAAAGTGGGTAGAATAGTCCTTATTGAAAGAGACCATTTGAGAAAAGATATGAGGGATGGGAGTGAGCAAGTCATGCTATTTCAGGAAGGAATATCAGAAAGAGGGAATGGGGAGAGGGAGATGAATGGGAAAAGGAAGGGAGAGGGGGAAGGGTAAAAGGATAAGAGAGAGATAGCGATCAGAAGCTAGGGTACCACAGCAAAGACATCGGAGTTGAAAGCAGAAAATGAAGCTACTAAGAGGTCATCAAAGGTGGCGTGTCTACAGATTTACGGGTCACTTTTCAAATACTGGCTCTTGCTATAAAAGCAAAGCCATCAGAAATTTCAAGCAGAGAAATAGGATGATCTAACTGGGGATTTAACCAGGTTATCAAGAAAGGCCACTGTACTGAAAGGACACAGGGAAATTTTGAGTTCTTTGTAAACATCCAGATAAGAGGCAATGGTGGTTTGAACTAAGATGCTAATGCTAAAGAAGACACAATGCTAAAATATTTTGTACTTTTGAATAAGAAGCAACAACATTTTCTGATTTATCTGATACAATTTTTTTAAACAGAGGAGTCAAGGGCTAAACCATGAAGTTTGACCTGAGCATTTGCTGAGATGAAGAAGACCACAAAATGGCATTCTACAAATAACAAGAGTTCAGTGTTGAGAGTTTTATTAATACAATTAAAGAACCCATGTAATACCCATAAAGTCAAATAAGTAAAACCTGCCAAGTGGGAGATGACCTGATTATTTGCAGGAGAGAGGCTCTAGCAGGATGAGGAATTCAATTTAATTAATATACAATGAGATTTGAGAGGTGGAAATGCCTGTGAACCTTACAGAGATGTCATGGTATAATAGTGACAAAACAGAAAAGAAGTGGGTTCAAGGGAGAAAGAAAGAGGCAGACAGAATTACCTTGCACAATTTGCATTCCTTTCAGGAGTTCTGTGGAAAACAAAGGAGAAACAATAAGGTGAGTAATTAGAAAAAGTGAAGTCTAAAGAAGGAAAGACCTCAGCATGGCCTGGAAATATTATGTATTCTGCTGGAAAGACTGCAGCTAGGAATGCAATTGTTGAAACAGAAAAAAAAATGATTACTGGGTTTATAATCTGTTGAAGGTGAGAAATGGATAGAATACACCAAATAAGTGGAGCTAATGCCCTTAGTTAGGAGATGGATAGGGAAAGAATGTCAAAGAGGAGAAAAATCATCATTATGGACATAGTGCAGTTAAGAGGGTAGAGATGGTAGTGGGAGTTGTTCTGAGTACTTTACATGTCCTTATTAAGTGGAAACCAATGCCTTCTGAAATATGACGGGATTCTAGGTGAGATCTGAGAACCAAGACATTCAGTGCAGTAAATGGAAGGGGATGGAAGGTAAAGAGGTGGCAATCACAGTGTGAGATTTCTGACATTGAGAGAATAGAAGTTTTGTGGATGTTGACAATGACAATATGTAGGGTATGATGACTTACAGTGGGAGAGGTAGTCTCTACGACAGTGTTCAACAAAAGAGATAAAAAGACTGAGCCACTGACTGGAGCCTGAGATGCTGATGTTTGGCTAGGAACTCAAATGTTGAAGGAATACAGGCAGTCCTGAGAAATATAAAATGAAAAGAGTAAGGATTTGTAAGTAACTAGTTAATGGCATATCTACTCACTTTGACAATGAAAATTTAAGCAAATAGCTCAAAGAAATGTGGGCACATATATAAATATTTATTTCATTTTTCTACATTTTGATTTCTGTTACATTCTATAAAACTACTTGTTCTCAATGAATAGAATTTTTATCTCGAGAATGCAATGTTTTAATATAGAAAATTCAGTTTTATATATTATATTAATTCTTTGAGACTCATAAAATATATTTTGGCCATATTCATCCCCAAGTGGATGAATAAAATTTTAAAAAAGAAGACAGAAAGCTTGTCACCATAAATGATTAAGAATTTATTATTATATCATCATTTATTGTATATGATGGGTGTTTTACCTGCATGTATATCTGTGCTTGATGTATATGTCTGATGCCTATGGAAGCCAAAAGAGGGTGCAGACCCCCTATGGCTAGATTTAACAGACATTTGTGAACTGTCATGTAAACTCTGGGAACTGAATCTGAATCTTCTGGAAGAGCAACCAGTCCTCTATTCCCAGGATAAAAATTTTAGCAACTTGAATATCATAAGAGCTCTTTTAACTGTCTTTTTAATAAAGTCCTCATGAGGCTTGGGAAGATATTTCAGTCAGTAAAGTGTTTGCCTCTGCAAGCTGAATGGAATATTATGAGATTTATGATAACACTGTGAATCCTGAATTTGAGTTTGAGTTAATTAAATAAAATCTGGAGGTAGAGTTAGCAACTAGTTGACAGAAAGTAATCTTAGAGAGTCAGAGGGCATCTGGAAGATGGGTAGAGACACACAGGAAATAGCAGGGAGGGATTCTGAGTGTGGCAGTTTTTTGGTTTGGCTAAGCTGAAGGAAGAACCTCTCTTTTTGGAGACTCTGGTGAAGAGGGAAGGTCAGCTAGTTGCTCCTCAACCTCTCTGAGCTAGCAAGCTTTCACCATAGCTTCTGATTCCCAAGTTTTATTGAAAAAAATTAGAGTGGTAGAAAAGTTTAGTTAAAGTTACGTTTGGTGGCAGGGGCAGGAAGCAGATCTGGCAGGATATAAAAGCCTACCTGGGAAGAAACAGGCCACAAACTGCTGAGCTGCAATTATTGCCTGAAACAGCAGTAGACTCAAGTGAAGTCACTGTGACAGAGAAAAAAGAAAAAAGGAAAGACCAGAATTTAATCCCCAGTGGTCACATAAGAAAAGCCAGGGTCCATGATACATGTTAGTAGTTCCAGTACCCAGGCAGCAGAGACAGACAGATCTCTGAGGTTCATAGGCCAACTTAGCCTAATCAGCATCTCTCTGAGCCATTGAGACCCAGTGTCAGCAAACATAGTGTCAGCTATTCCTGAGGCACACACAAACATGAGTATACACACATGTACGTATGCACACATGGCGTGAGAGAGGTGTAGAGGGAGACAAAGATGGGGACAAAGACAGGAAAATGAGACCCAGATCAGGAGATGTGCTTCTGGCTTCCTGTGGCAGGCATGAGTCTCAGTGTTGCTGACCCCCAGTCTCCTTACCTGTCAAAAGCAAAGGGTGCTTCTCTATCCATCTCACTAAGACAAATGAGAACATCTGCAAGAAGGAGCTCTGAGAAGACTTCACAATCTATATCTGGATTAACACTGACTCCCATACCTACACACAGATCAGTTTCAGCATTACCATGGTGTAGTTGCTTAGGAGAGCACATTAGGAAAATATTTAACAACTTTAGAAGACACTGATCCTTAATCCCCACTCCTGGAGAGTGCAGCCAAGCTGTAGCCTAAGACTGTATTCCTAATAACTTCCCCCAGACAGTCTGTTATTATTCTGCAGTTTGAGAACAACTTCTCTAGATTATTTCTAAAACCTCCCCTTTGATTTTGTGCTCAAAGTCTAGTGACAAATAATTATTTTCCACATCTGTGGCACAGTTTGAGAAATTGCAAATGTTAAAGCAAGAGTCTAATCTTAGCTGTCATCTTGTCAGCAATGTTAGAATCTGCTCATCCTGTTTGTACATTTATCTCAGCTGAGAAGACCTTCCAAGTACAGTAGTAGGAACCATTAATGGCTGTTTACTCTTCACCAAGAAGGTGCCTTTCAGGAGAGAGGGAGGGAGGGAGGGAGGAAGAGAGAGAGAGAGGGAGAGAGAGAGAGAGAGAGAGAGAGCACTTAAACCAGGACCTAGCTACATACAGTATGGTATGTGACAAAGCAACCTGAAGTCTACTGCTCCATGTCACGCATACATGGAGCCAGTTGTAGGTAGGAAGGAAGAAAGTAGCAGGTTGCAAGATGAATCATTTCCAGGTCTCAGGAGGCTCCCTAAGCTTTGTGTTTAGCTTGTGCTCATTCTCATTATTGCTCTTTCTTCTGAGACAGAGTCTCACACTGCTGCTCAGGCAAACCTGGAACTCAATATGTAGTAAAGGCTGCCGTCAAACTCACTCTGGTCACAGCCGCTCAGATACCAGGATTTAGAACAGTGAGCCATCATTCCCAACTTCCCTAAGCTTTTTATATACTGGCTTCCTCTGTGCGTTGATTACTTCTACTAGTTCTTGAACTGGATATAAATGATCTCATGCAGTACAGGTTCTTTTATGCCCTCACTCTTTCCGCTTAACAGAATCTCTGTGTTTCTGTGTGTTCTTTGGCTTCTTTCTTCCATTGCCCACCTTGCACTCCTAAGAAGAGCTCCAGCTGGTCAAGGGAAGATTTTCTGTGTAGGCTGAGTGATTAAAGCAACACAGGGCAGAATGATAAGCTAAAGATCCAGTTCTAAGGATGCTGATGCTCAGCTGCTAAAGCCTTGCATTAGAAAAGAAAATCCTTCAAGGTCAGCAGCCAGGAAAAAAAAAGTTTCAAGAGTGAATGAGAATGCACACTTGACTTCTACCTGCAGAAATCTGCATTTTTGTCAGTCTTCATGAATTGTGCATGTGCTAATGTTTGAGGACCACTGCTGTGCACTCATGGAGAATACAGATGAAGGGCTCTTATTAATGCAATTGCCCATGGGCTGTTAACAAAAGCTAAAGGGTTTGGAATTTGGTTTCAGGGATTATCATCTGAGTTTAATGTAACAGTGGACTTAACTCACCTGGTTTCTATCCATTCATTGAAATCTATCTGGCCTGCAATAAAATCCTTTTGCATAGTAATAAAAATAACAAACTAACAAGAATACAGAAGATGGGTCAGACAAGAACGATTTCTTTTCAAGCATAATGCAAAAGTTATGTCAAAGTTATTCTCAGAAGGCCCAGAAAAGACATTTTTCTAGGAAGTTACAGGGCTCCTCCTTTTTCTCTGCAGCTCACTGTATGGTCAAACATACACACACACACACACACATACACACACACACACACACACACACACACACACGCAAAATCACTGCTTTATAGAGCACAATAAAGAACAGAACACCAGCTGTCTGGGCTGCTTTCAAGTGTTCACCATTAACCTTCCTGCGTTCACTTGTAAACACAATTCCCATGTGTTAAACTCCAGTCTGTAATGAAATATATATATATATATATATTTATATATAATGTTGTTACATAGACAATCAAATTTTGTGAATATCCAATCACATCACCATATCCATAGTTTTCATAGACATGAGAAAACACAAATTTATGACACACTTGCCCAGCATGCCCCCCAAAATGTACCATTTGGAAAATGGTTGTTTAGACTTTCAATTGACAACTAAGGACTAGTAGCTATAACTCACAGTATTCTCTACTTAACAGATTTCATTTGAACTTGCTCAGAATTCTGAAATATTGAAATATACTTTTCTAAATAGAGACAGAGTTTAAATTCTTTAATTTCCTGATGATTTCAATTAACAGCTATAATGCCCAGTATCCAAATTCACCATTCTTACCTCCAAGCAGCATATTGATTTGTTTTTCTATAATGTAATTCTTCAGCTAAAGTTTGCTTTCCAAGCATGTGTGGCGACAGTTGTGCTTCATCTCCACATCAATACTAAAGTAGTTTTTCAAGCAGTCTCACATCTAAAGCCATTGACTCTACTGACACATTCAGTGTGGACAGCTGTGCCCTAGAATGGATAATAAGGAATCCTAGCTACTATTCTTGCCTTAGTCAGAATCCATGTAACTTGAAGTCATTCTTCAACTGCTCTGAGGCTCTCTTGATCATCTATAAATGAGTTTCTTATCCATTCATCATCCTTACAGATCTCTTGCACCCCATATTAGATGCTTTCCACCCAGAAATACTGGACTACCTCAGCAGATCTTGTGGTACACTGTAGGCCATTGCCTTTGCCCTCCTGACTTCTGCACAGCTTCCACTGTGTGACCATGACATGTAGCATCTCAGCCATGAAAGCGTTCCCAGCTGGAAACCCTACAACACAGGGCTTTAGCATTTTACCAACATCTTATTCAATGTGAGAAGGAATCCATTTAAATATATAATCCCATCAATCTCATCGTGATTTGAAAAACTACAGGAGAATTTGTACAAGACACATACAATTCAAAATGGAATAGAAACTTAATTTTCTATAGCAGTAGTCAGCTTACTACCACACCCCTACTGGCTTTTCTTCTTCCTCACCTCACTTTTGTCCATTGTCATTGTCAAAACTGTGCCTCCCAGGCTCCTGTGTAAGAAAACTATCTCTGCTAATATCCTTGCCTCCGGCTCTGCTATTTTAGAGGCCCAAAACTAAGACTTGAGTTTTTGAAAAGTGTTGCTATCTGAATTGGATAGCACATAGCACATTAGCAGCACTAATTTTCTTACAATTGGCCCATTCTGTTGTTTATCTACAATTCTCTGTAATAACTCCAGAATAGCTATCTAGGCATGCCTGCAAACTTTAGATAGAATGATCAGGATGTGGCCTAATTATTTTGGGAAGTGTTTTGCTTTTAAATGAATGGATCTTGTGAGTTTTTATTTTTTTACTGATAGTACTCACTTTGGGTTTTGGAAAGGTGTAATTTCTCATTTAGAATCTCAATTCATATTCTTATCTTAACTAATTTGACTGCTTACAAAGTATTAAGGCAAACATCTCTACCAGGTCTGATGAAACAGTTTTCATTTGAAAGCTGATCAATTTGGATACAGTAGTTTCTTATCTTGGAATAAGCTTGTATGGGCTACAGAATAAGTAAGATCATTTTGGTTGTGATTTATCACTCTCCACAGCCTTAACCCACCAATTTTTATCAATGTTTAGTCACCAAGGTTATCTATTTAGGTACTGCTATTATGTCCAACCTTTGACATTGCAACAGGACATTTTCATGTACAAAGTTCACATTTGAGAACCATGCAATTCAATTACAAAAGGCTTTGCAAAAGAATCTTAATGTTTTAAGAAACTTTATAATTTAGTGTTAGGCCATGCTGACAACTATCCTGGGTTTAGACATTCCTGTTAGGACATTCAACTTTCCGAGAGAATTAAGTCTTATACTTACTAAGACCAGTGAAACATTTTATGGACAAGAGAAATTTAGTGGTACCCAAAAGAACAAATTTCACTGAATTTTCCAAAAGAAGTATGCAGAAGGCATGTCAGGGTAAATCTGTGCATTTATTCTCTCTGTGTGCATACATATATGTACACACATCTGTATGCATATGCACATGAATGCAGGTATGTATGCAAGTACATGTGTACAAATATACTTTCCCATAAATGTATGTATAACAATACATAATATATGATATGATGTGATATGATATGATAATAAATGTATGCATGTATTCTCCTCTACCAGGGGGTTTTCTCTTCTTCCTTTCAGATCCCATTGCCAACAACATTTTAAATTTTTGCATTATCTACATGAGTCTTTCTTCCTTATTTTTTATTCCAGTTCCAACTCCCACATTTTCTCAATACCCTAAGGGATTCACATTTCCCTGCACCATCTGCACCACCAGATCCAAATAAAAATATGTTCCAAGAAACATGTTATTCTGAGAAATGAATGTATAGATGCATAACAACCTAAACATAAAATATGTTACAGGAATTTAAAAAGCCCATGCTTGCCTTAGGCTCATTGATTGATGTTATTTGCTCTAAAAATTTTAAATGTTCTTCTCTCGAGTCACGGAAAACTTTTTGTTTACCGTATCTACGGTTGTGAAATAGGCATTTTCAATGTTCACTGGGGTACTATTTGGTGTCTAAAGTGGTAACTCAACACAGGCTTAAAAATCCTACTAGAAATCTTCTTAAGTGAAAAGTTACTGACTAGCTAGGTACAGGATTCTGAATTTTAGGCCTATATGGAAACAGTTTGACACAGTAGAGGCTTAATGTTCCATTGGTCTGACTGAACGTTGTACATACTTCTTCCTGACTCTAATCCACTGCTCTTCCTTTCCTTGGTGCATTTTCTTTATTCAACAGACTGTAAATGTCTTCCCTTTCCTTTCTATTTTAAAACCTCTTGCCAGTTTTCCAGCCTAGGAATATTTTTCTCAAGTAAATCAGGCCCCTGCTTATTTAGGGGGCAGCAGCTTGACTTCCAATTCATAACCACCTTCTGCCACAGAGACAGGGAGTGTTTGCTTGCATTTAAAATGGACTGTTTTGCTTTCATTTTTTTTCCTTTTGGGTAAAAATCATGAGTGAATACACTTAGTCTACGTCAGTTTTACATCACTGTAACAAAATACCTGCCATAATAAACTTAAAGAATTTACCTTGGTCTACATTTCTGTATGTTTTAGACCATGGTCAGTTGGTTTGGATAGTTGGTGATGCTAGTTTGGGGCCCATGATGAGGTTGCTAGCACATCATGGCCAGAGCACTTGAAGAAGGAAACCTGTCTGTGATACCTCTAGAAAACAAGGGGACAGAGGAAGATATCTTCAGGATCTTGTCCTAAAATGACCTAAGACCTTCCACTAAACCCTACCACTGCCAATAGCTCCAGGATACAGAACAAGCCTTCAATACACTGGCTTTTGGAGGCATTTCTGATCCAAATTATAGCATGTTGCAATGATTTCTTGCCTTATCTCTTTGCTGAGTTTCTGTTCACACTGGGTTGGACATGATTGCCATCATCCTGGGACAGAGCCCAGCACTGGTGATCACAAACCTATAAGATCCCTCAGGAAGCTAGGCACAGAGAGGGAGAAGCAGGACCATTAGGATCACCCTTCCTCTGAGGATACATAAGACAGGAAGCAATTTCTGAAAAGCAGAGGTTTGATGGTGATGGAGTATCTGTCCATGGTTTGCATTGCAGACTTTCAGGTGATAGAGTTGCCTTTCAGTTGCTAGCAATACTATAAACAAGTCTCATAAATGCACCGTATCGTTAAACTGGATGAAGATTGAATCCTTTCCTTGGACTACCATTGTCTTCTTTATCTGTAGATAATAGAAAGATTCCATGGGGAAAGCCCTCTGTACTACTGTACCATCTTCTGTTGAATGCATTGGAGTCCAAATTTAATTCTTCCTTTTCCTCCTAAATACAGTGGCATGGAAGGAAATCTTTGTTTCCTGCTTAACTTTTTCCTGGGTTACTTTTGATTTAGCATTCATTCTTCAAATTAATAAAGATCTGAACTGTGATGAGGGACAGCTTAAGGCAAAAGACAAGATAGGAAATCTTCTTCTGTCATGTCTTACCATACCAAATAACCCCTACCTCCTGGCAGCCCATTTGGAAACACTGTAACTTTGCTAAGTCTATAAAGCTGACTTAACAGCAAATAACATATATAGGGAGAGAAGCTAAGATACCAGGCCCAGCCAATTATACTTTACATATATGATACCCTGTAGTGTTCATAGCATCTTGCCACCAGTTTTTATGTAAGGAAACAAAGCAGAAGAGGAGCGAGCTATCTTAGAAGAAGAAATTGGCTAGTAGGAATGGAAGAGGAACAGGAAAGGGTAGTGGAGAGAATCAAAATTCTTAAAATGGTTTTAAAGGGGGTGTCTAGTATAGGCTGAGATATTTGAATACTTGATTCCTCAATGGAAAAAAATGAAATAAAAGGAGGAGTGTAGCATGTCTAATAAAAACCCAAAGACTGACCTGAAGGTCAGAAAAGCAAAACAGCCCGCCACTGGCTCTTTCCTCTATCTCAGCCTGAAATGACAATCTTACCTCCAGGAATCTCTGAATGAAACTGTCTCTGAAAGCTGTCTCTTTCCATCTTATTTTCCTTCTTGGGCTGAGATTAAAGGTGTATACCACTACCACTGGGTTTCTGTGGCAAACTAGTGTGGCTACTGGGATTAAAGGTGTGTGTCACCACTGCCTTGTCTGTAAGGCTGATCAATACGGCTGTTTTACTCTCTGATCTTTAGGCAAGCTTTATTTATTAAAATACAAATGAAATATCACTACAGGAGGACATGACAACTCCTAAAGTATGGAGAAGATTTTTATTATAGATGTAAGGGAGAAAGCAGGTAGAAGTTCCATGGCTAGCAGACTAAACTGGACTGAGTAGAGTAAGGAGGAGAGAGAACAAGAAAGGAGCTACCAACTGAGGCAGCCTGGGCCAAGAGACTACCATAGCCAAAATGGTTGAGTTATTTGTAGGGATCAAGCTGTGGCAAGGGAAGCTGAAGGCCAGAGCCTAAGAGGGAGAATAGGGTAGGGAGTGTGGTACGAATTTCTGAGAGGAGCCACAGGTACTGAGAGATGCTGGGAGAGTTGGTCATCATCTACTTTGATATATTTAATGCTCCTCGGTTAGCCATTTGTCCAGGGTTTCTGAAACCTAACAACACCCCGTTGGTGGCAATGTTTGGGGAGGTTTTGGTGGTACAGCATTGCTGGAAGAATGATGTTCCTGGAGACAGGATTTGAAAAGTTAAAACCTCACACCACCTCTAGTTTGCTCTCTCTGCTTCTTTCTTGTGACTGGTGATGTGAACACTCGGCTTCTTGCTCCTGCCACCATGCCTGTTGTTTGCTGCCATGTCTTCCTGCCATGATAGAATCACAGCACTCTGGAAACGTGAGCCGAAATTAACTTTCTTCTGTAAGTTGCCTTGGTCATGCTGTTTTATAATAACACAAAAGTAACTAATATAAAAATTGGTATCAGAGAGTCCACTCTTGCTATGAACAAACTGACCATATTGTAATTTAAAGGAATGTAGAAGCTTTAGAATATTAGAATACAAAAGCCACTGAATGTTATAAGAAGAGACTAAAGGGCAATCATAGAATCTTGCAAGACAACAGTGTTGAGCACAATGCATACGGTTAGGGCTCAGCTCAAGAGGTTTCAGAGTGGAACAATATTAGCAACGGGGAGGGGGCCATTCCTGTGATGTTTTGCCAAAGAATCTGGCTACCTTTTAATCTTTCCCTAAGAACTTGCTTGAAGCTCAACCAAAAGTAATGGACTAAATTTTTTTGGTGGGACAATTTCAAGGCAGCATATTTAATCTATGGGTTATGTGGCAATTATTGATAACACTCATGCAGGGTTAAAAAAAAGAAGCAGGTGGAGCAGAGAATTCAAAATGAACATGTTAAAGGGAAAATGAACACCACCAAACATAATGTTGCAATTAGGGCTTTTGCTGAAAGATGTAAGAAAGTAAGTGTCATTAAGGAGAGGCTTCCTGCTCTGCACTGGGATGAAGGGAAGGGTGCCCTTGGGCAAAATCCCATTGAGCTAAGCTTTTCTGTAAAAGAGACTTTTGTGTTTCTAGAAAGCAAATGAGTAAAAGCTTTTTGCTAATGTTACTGCAGCCTGGCAGCCAAACAGTATCATCCACACGATGCTAGATATGAGTGTATAGACAAGTACAATAGTGAAGGAGTAATAGATTCTTCCTCAAACATTCCAGAGGGCATTGAGATCACACAGTGAATGGCAGGGAGTCTCTTTTTAAAGGTCCTGAATGGGTAGCAGGGCCTGGTGAGGTCATATTACGAAATGTGAAAATGAAGCTTGGTTGGTGGAGACCCCAAAATGCAGATACCAAGTCATGAAATATCTGTCAAGGATTGCCACATAAAACGAGTGGAATAAGCCAAAGAGAGAGTTGGACCTTGTGGGCAGCTAAGCTGAAGGAGTGAAATCATCTAAGTCCTTTGATACTAGACAAGGAGATCTTTGGTACAGCATTTCCCCACTATGCCCCATTCCTCCATTTTGAAATGGAAATGTATAATCTATGTCATGGTATGTTGGAAGTTCGTGATTTGCTTCTTGATTGTACAGGAAGTCACAACTAAGAGATCGCCCTTGAGACTCAGAAAAGACTTTGGATTTGGGACTTTTAAACAGTGCTGAAACTAGAAAAGACTGGGAACTTTTGAAGTCAAAGTGAATGCATTTTGTGTTATAACGTGGCCACAAGCCAATGGGAGCCAGAGAGGGAATATCTAAATAGGAATATCCCTCTAGGTCCCCAGTTCATGTTGCTATTTAGGGAGGAAAATTTGTCTTCTGGAATCATAGTATCACTTGGTACTCCATACATAAACAAAACTATGATTTATCAATTTTTAATCCAAACTTTAAAACTTTCAATTGTTTGAGCAATAATTTTATGGGTTTTTTTTTTGTTTTTTTTGTTTTTTTTAGGACAGGCTACTGAGCAAACAACCATTTAAGTCAGGTTCCTTTCCTATTGATGTTATCGTTCCATGTGGAGTGATGGGTGGAGTGGGGAAAAGAGGAGTTGGCCACATAGACATCCTGTGTTCCAGAACATTTCCATGTGTTAGCCTACTGTTTACTATTTCTTTTGGGTTTTCTGTCTTCTGGCCAGCATGTAGAAAACAAGAACACAAGCAGTCATCTATGTTCTTATGTAGCAGGACTTTAAATATTGTTTCTGAGTGATTGACCTCTACTCATATCTCTGGATCTGTTTACCCACCTATAGCTAACTTCAAAGAACATACTCAGTAAACAGTAATACTAAAATATTAGTGATTAAGATAGGAACACAAGGGATCGGGCTGGGCAGGTTGGCAGTGGGTTGGATGGGAAGAATAATGAAAGAGATATCTTGATGGGAGTGTATTTGGGGGCCAGGGAGAGACCTAGTGCCAGGTAAACTCCCAGGAATCCACAAGGATGACTCCTAGCAATTGTGGAGAGGGTTTCTCAATTGACCTCCTGTAATCAGATTGGTGACTATCTTAATTGTCATCAGAGAACATTCATCCAGTAAATGATAGAAACAAAGGAAGTGATCCACAACCAAGCACTGGGCTGAGCTCCAGGAGTCCTGCTAAAAAAAGAGGATTATATGAGTCAGGGGTTCAAGGTCATCACAAGGTAACCCACAGAGACTGCTGACCCAAGATCATGGGAGCTTCTGTACTCTGGACTGCCAGCGAGGGACCCTGCATAAAACTGGCCTAGGCCCTCTGCATGTGTGTGACAGTCCTAGTTTGGTCTGGTTGTGGGGCTCCTAGCAGTGGGATCAGGACCTGTCCCTGGTGATTGAGCTGATTTTTGGGAACCCAATCCTCACGCTGGGTTGCCTTGACCAACCTTGAGGCAGGGAGAGGAGCTTGATCCCACCTCAACTTGATGTGTCATGTTTTGTTGACTCCCATAGAAGGCCTGCCCCTTTCTGAATGGAGATGAAGGAGGAATAGATTGGGGGTGGATAGAAGGGAGAGAGAACAATGGAAGGAAAGGTAGGAGGAGAAACTGGTCGGTATATAAAATAAATGAAAAAAATAATAAAGTATATCTCTTTCTTCATCTCTTACATTGCAAGTATGAGATAAAAACTGAAAGGGTAGAAGCTATCTGGGGTCATGCCAAGAAGATTCTGGATTGGCATGCTGCTTACATAGACAGGTGTCTATATGTAGAGTCACCATTTTCGGTGATTTCTAATTTTACTGCTTTCTCTTTGATATGCGGTGATTCTGTCTGTCTTTCATCTCTGCTTGGACTATCATTCCCTGATGCCCTTATCCAGAGACTATAATGTCTTTCAATTGAAGCATTTCAATGTCTGAATGGTCCAGCTCTAATAACAACTATGGTGTTGTGATATGTAGAAGTTAATGTTGGCCTCAGCCACGTACTATGTACTATTCGCCACATGTACCCACTTTTCTGACAGTGATTGAATTCTTTACCCTATTTTACAGCTCTACTAGTGGACTACAGTTATTCTCCCACAATCACAGGGAACTGAAAATCTCTGGGGGCTTCCATTTCCACAGGCAGCATGCAGTCCTTGACGTGCAGGTGTGTGACTAGAAACCCCAGGTGAAAACCTGACTCCAACATGTAAATTAAGTTCCATAGTTTCCCTGTGAGATTGGACCAAGAATTGGACCCTTTTTGAAAACTCACCTTCTCTGCCCTCTTTCTTTCTTCTTTCCCCATCATTTTTCTTGGGAGTTTTTTTTCTTACTAATTCATTTTCCTCTGGACTCTTGTATCAGGGTCTGCTTCTGTGAAACTTGGGTGGGAAAGCCACACTTTCTATCAATCTTAATGTCTTACCGAGGAACAGCAGACCTCACAGAATGCAACTCACTTACTTTTCAGTTCCCTCTTGTCTCCTCCCAACTTCTTTGGTGTTCCGGCACCAAGTGATTGTGACTTGCATGTGTTGTGTTCTGCTGCATGTCTTGCACCATTCCAGCCATGTATCCTTCGAGATTCATCTCGAATATTTCTGATGCTTGCAAGTCTTGAGAAATGCATTCATCTCCCCAATTCTTCATGAGGCAGAGATATTTTGGTGGTCAGCAGTCAGCCCTCAGCAGGAGGGAACTTGGACAAGTTATTTAACTTTTGTATGCTCCTATATACTCACCTCTACAGTGATGAGTTTCCTTTGACTTCATAAGATCCTGCAGAGTGCTTTGCAGAGTACAAGTGCCAGTAAGAGATACTTTTCTCTGCTTAACTAGGTCATAAAGTTTATTACAAATAAATAATTTTAATCAAAGCATTCTTAAACTATTTCCTATTGCTTTTTTATGCCTTAAAGTGAAGTTTATTTCCAAAAAATCTAAATTTTTGAAGTCTGCTACCAATTTCTACCAGAAGAAAATGAAAGAAAACATTCTGGTATTTGTTATATTTTTGAGTTTCTTGAATATCTGCCTTGCCTTCACCTTGAAACTGGTGGAATATCTCCTTTTTCTATTTGAAAATATAGTCAGACACACAACAACATAAGGCCTATACTAAATTCATTTTAAAAAAAATCTCTTCTTCCCCTCCTCTCCCCTCTCTCCTTTATCTTTATATCTCCCTTCTTCTCATCTTCTCCTCTTCCTTTCTATTTCTGAGTCTCAGAGACCCAGAAAGTAAATGTGATTAGACATTTTCAGTCTTTCTATCTTTTTGTTTTTGATGATTTTTGAAAGCCACGACCCTGACAACTTTGACCCTTCAAAATGAGATTCTTCACTTCAAAGCGTGTTCTTTTAATAAATAGATGCTATCATATATCTTTGGGGTTGTGTCCCTAGAGGCTGTTGAAGGACATTTTCCATTTAGTACACTGTTTTCTGAAATCCTTAGATGTTTCTATAAAATGCTTGTTGAATTTCTAAAGTCCTTATGAAATGCTTTCAGTGTCTAAAGGTACAAGAGCAATGACTTCAGTACATAGAGACTAACTCTGGGCTTGCAGGCAGGTTTTCACTTTGCTTAGTTAATACTGTCCATGAAGATACAAGAAGTATTAATTTCTGGTGTTTACCACCTTTCCCTCCAAGGATCACTGTAGTTAAAGGTGATATTTTCCTTTCAAAGCAACCTCTATGGCATTTCGCATGTATGTCTTTTAACATCCATTTCTCTCCACTTGGATTTGAAGATCTATTTATACATTTTGTTCCTTGTCAGGGCCTACATTCTCGCCTGAGTCTAGCCCTACCCTTAGGTGTAATAAATGCTTTAAGATAGTTCTTGAAATGATTGAAACTCCCAGGAAGAGACTATGCTGAGAGCAATCAGTGAAGGATTTTGGAAATATACCCTGTGTAGCCGCCAACTCACACACACACTCACCCAACGCACAGAAAACTCATGGCAGGAATGGCAAACACAGCAGTGACTCCTTATTCCACATAGGAGATTTCCACAATAAGTTGAAAACCGTGATCATTATCATTCATTTATATTTTAGCTCCCCATGAATTCATAAAATGTAAAGAAGAGATAACACAGGGAATGTTGCACAAACCATACCTATACCCAGCTCTTCTTCATCTCCCTGGACTAAATTAAAAAAGCCAACCTTGAGTATAATACCCAAGCAAAAGAAAGGAAACCCTTCCAGTCAGATCCTTTGGGGAGTGCATTCATTCCTTCCTCTTCTCTTCGCCTAAATAGAATCTCTTTGTCAGTCACCCTGTCACGAGGGTTCTGTGGCTGACTTACTATGAGAAGTCTAGTTATGCTTCCAATATCTACATATTAATTTCCTTTGGGCACCTGGCTGAAATTGCAGAGAACTTTCTCAGCGAGTTCATGCCCCTGTTGAGCCTGAAATCAATTTCATGACAATCCCAAACCACTTTTCCATCGGTGGTTCCTTGATTCTGTTCATTGATGTGGCAGTAAAATTAATCTTAAGGCAAAGATATTCTACTTAGTTTGAGCATTCTATTTCTAAGTGGGTTGAAGGTTTAAGGGAAATGGAGATTTAGAGAGAAATATGACTTTATGCAGGATTTCTTGTGCCATCAGATGGAGCATCACACAGTGGAATAGGTTTCTTCCTTCTGTAAATATTAACCTTATGAATGCAGTCAAAACACAAATAGGGGCTTCATCAACTCATTTAAAGTTTGGTACATATCCAGAGATACTGCTGAAACCACAATAAGACTAATTGTACTTACAAAATTGCTCAGTGAACTAAAAGACTGGGACTATGAAAGCTTCATTAATAAGTCTTCCATTAATCAGCTTCATAAGACATGGAGAGAAATGATTATGGTCAAAGTGGCTTATTGGGGAAAAAAAAACCTTCTCAGAAAAAAATAAACATGAAAAAGGGACAGGGCAGAAAATAAGCTAATTAATGATATGAGGTTGCCTTGAGTCTAGCCCAAATCCACCACAAGACTCTGAAGTATACATTGCCCCATCAAATTAGTCAATCTGGAGTAATAGCATTGGGATTTTTTTCTTCCGTTTTTGGTCCCCATTTGCTGTAGGTGACCCTTAATGGTAGGGCATAAATTATTCCAGGAGCAGGTCACAAAAACTTTTTCTTGTCGGGTGGCTATCATGGGAAGAAGGAAATTCTTTGAAAAGAGGTAGGTAGCTCTTCACCTTCCAGCAGCTATTGTATAAATAAGCTACTCTTGCAGAGCTGATCTGGATGGAAGACAGAAATAGTAGTTACTATGCCTTCACTAAGGAATAGGCTATATAAGGCATTATTTTACATGTTAGATAAATAAGAATTCAAAATCAGTTACTTGTAGGGGAATTCGATTGCCTCTTTGGTGGAGTAGGAATACCATTTTAAAAAATTAAAACTTCTTCGAAATTACTTCAAGCCCACATTCCAACTGGTCCCAACTGTGATGAGGGATGCTAGACACCCCATTTCTGCCATTCTCAGTGCACTTATTTGTACCTAACCAAAACCTTGAATGCCTTACACAAAGACATTCTAGACAAAGCTTCAAAAAGACTAGCATTCCATGTGACTCCAAACGTGCTATAGCATCATTTGAAATTCATGTCCTAGGGACTGCGGTTATGGTTCAGTAGATAAAGCATTTGCAATGCAAGTATGAAGAATAGAGAGTAGATTCCAAGCACCATTTAAAAGCCAGAGATATATGGCTTTCTATCTCTGTCTATGACCCTAGCGTTGGGGAGTCAGAGAAAGTAGATACTGAGAACAAGGTGGCTAGTTAGTCTGGCCAAATCAGGGAGATCTGAGCTCAAGTGAAATATCCTGTTCAATATATAGGGTGAAGAATGGCCAACAAAGATGCCTAATGTCAATCTCTGACCTACACAAGCAATTGCATAGACACATACCAACATACATGCGTGAACATACATATAACCATTTATACCACACACATATACAGTGCCAAAAACAGTAAAGATAAAAAAACAAAAACATGCCCTTCACAGTAGGTTCCTTATACTGATTCATTAAGTTTAGTAACTTGCTGCATAACCACAGTGTGGCTCCCATGAAGCCAGGCATCTCATCTGCGTTCTAAACAGAAGGAGAGAAGGGAATAAAAGAGAAAAGGGCAAACTAACCAGGACTGCTTATTTTTATCAGGAACTCAAAGGCTTTTCACCTTATTTGCCAACAAGGTTATATCACCACCCGAAAAAGCAAGACTAGCTGGTGAAAAGGAAGTACCATGATTTGTTTAGTCTTGATACTGTTATTAGAAATTTTATGACAGCTGCATACTCAGCAGTACTGCATATAATGGCTATATTTTAAAAGTAAAAGAAAGAAATGCAACAAAGCTAGTGATAGTCATATTATCGAATACATCCCAAATATTAGTGTTTTCAGATGCAATTAACAAAAAAACCCCAATAAGTATAAAACTATTTTATTAGGTTACTGATATTCATTGTATACTGACTTTGACACAGAAATCAGTCAAAATAGTCATGTCTGGAGTGTTCTGGGGCTAAATGTTGCAAGTGTCTTGTATGGTAGACAGGGACAGATCAAAGCCAGTCAGTTTCCTCTTTGGAAGACTGAGGGGAACTAGCCTTTCTGCAGGTCCTGCTGGGTCAACTTTTCTTTTGAGATATCTTGAATGTATTAACTTGAAAGGCTAAAAAAGGACAGAAGAAAATATAGAAAAGAGGAAATGCTTATTCCAGGCCCCAATTAGCAACTACATTGATCTAGCCAATGTGCATAATTTCATGACTTATAGATCTCCTTATGTCTGGATTTTGAGAATCCCAAATCATCATCTTGCTGAAGTATATAATAGGAGCTGATCTTCTTTTTTTTCAATTTTTGTTGTATTAAAATAAGATCTCATATGTCCCAGGCTGACTTTAAACTCATAATGAAGCCAAAGATGACCTTGAACTCCTGATTTTCCTTTTTCTTTCTCTTGGGAACCAGAATTATAGGCACAACAATGTCCAGTTGTTTGCTTTTGTTTTTCTCTCTTTTACAGAATATCACTGTATAGTTCAGGAAGGCCTCACTCACAAGCAAGATGATTATAGCAGTATAACACACAATCAGCTGCAATAGATACTGCTTAGTAAAACTAATCTGCTCATGTCTGCTATCAGACTTATACACCAATGAGGCAAACAGACCAGACACCTTTATGGAGTGACACGGATGGATGTGGGCCCTCTGGGATGGGCAGATGGAAGCAAGCACCATGCACTATAGCTAATAGTGACTGAAGTAACTGAAAGAATCTGGAACAACCTGGAGATAAAAAGCTCCTGTGGTGAAATATGGTCAAGTAAATGTTGAAATCCTAAAATAATGAAGTTCCTAATTCATTTTATGCTTCTATTTCTAAACTTACTTCCTCACAATTTTCTTCGATTTTGCTTGGAACAGCCTCTACCATGGGATCTAGGATGAATTTGATGATATTCTTGAACACTTGAGAAATATACTCTTGGGACATTGATGACATTGATGATCTGGAGGACATTGAATGTTCTTGGAGATACTTGTGAGCCATACATAAAGATTCCCACTCATGCATATGTATTTCTTTCTCTGAGTTCTTTCTAGCAAAATGGCAACCTAACTACAGGAACCGGAAGCTGTGGAATGCCAGTGACCATTCACAGGGCAAAGCCTCAGATAGAGATGAGAGCAGCTGGATAAGTATCCCTGTCTTCCCTACTGTTCGAGATAGTTAAAGGATAACATAGTATCTCAGTTCTCAGAAGGACAAAATCCCAAACATCCACAAGATGTCTTCTGCATTAACATAGCCTTAGCTACAAAACATGCTCCCTAGAGCTATAAGCTAAGAAAGACATGGCCACTCAGAGCCTCATCTGTCTGTTGGCTTCCAGAGAAATCTTTGAATCGAGATTCTTTGGGGAGGAGGGTCTTGTCTCAGTACCATCCAAAATATATTTAATAATCGTGATTTTTACTACTTTCTACTTAGACATTTTTAGTTTCAAAATGATACTTTGAAGCCTAAAACTATATACAGATAGAAAAACAATAACTTCTGACAATTAGAGTCCCAGCTGATCAGAGAATTCAATTGGAATAGCATAAATCAGTCAGAGTAACACATAAGTTTTACATAATATGGGAACCCACTTAGAGAAACAAAGGCCCCCGAAGAAGGTAGAACTATTTCTACTGCACCAAACTGGAGAGGGAAGGGGGAGATATGAGAGCATGCCTGCAGTGTGTGGGAAGGCTTGAAGAGTGAGGGGTTTTCCTAGCAAATCTGCTCAGATTTCTCTCGTCTCGACTACTCAACCTTGAAGACAAGGAAGGATATAGTCATGGCATAGAGGAAGGCTCTTCCATGTGAGGATTTTCTCTGTTGCTCTTAAGAGACTACACAAAGGTCAAAACGATCTTGCTGCATCTGCTCTTTTTCAGGTGCCTTTGACTTAGCTAGGTAGTGCACCAAAACAGCATGTTTAATCCCTTTAAAGAGGCTGTGCTTCTTTTCCTTGCTCCGCAGTCTCAATAAAGCCAAGAATGAGGCTAGACTCACTGAAGAAACATTCAGACAGTGGTAGGTGGGGAACAACACTGTGGCTGAACTGCTTAGGTGAGCATAATTTTCAGCTTCTATATAAACCTTCCCTTCATGTTAGAACCCTGAAGACAGGCTTAAGCGGGGGGGGGGGGTCTACTGGACCTCTTTGTTCCTCTTCTCAATGTAACTACATTAAATTCATCTTCTATTTCTGCTTTTCACTATTAAAAAGAAAAAGAAAAAATAGAATGAAAAGAAATAACTGTTAAATATCCCCCTTGCAACCTTTCCAAGTCCAGAATATAGAACCAAATAAGGCTTAGGCTGTGGACATGCTACCGATACAGTTGTCAGGACCCTTCAGTGGCTAGATTAATATTACATAAAATTAAAGTTTCTGGTTCTTGGTTGAACTGACCATATTTCAATAGACGCACATGGAAAGGTGTTGCTACAAAAACTACAAACATTTCCATCACTGCCAAAGCTCCATTGGCTATAATTAAGCTGGATCTCCTAACTGGCAAATTAAAGGTATATTGGCTATGCCATTCTCTTCCCTAAGCTTGTATTGAGGCGCACATTTTCTCATAAAACAAAGTTCCAACTTTCACGTAATTGTAATTCTTAAATACTAGCCAAGATAGTGCTTAGCCATAGCCACTAGAACGCTTTACTCTGGCATTCATTAAAGAAATGGTTGCTGCAAATATTATGTGCAAGGGAACCATCATACAGAAATGATGATCCAGAAGTGTAAGCAGAGAAGACTGGAAAAAATAAATGTTCAAGTCAAGTTTTGGCATTCTAGTGACCTACCAGGATCTCCTCCCCTACGATCATCCTCAGCCTGCTTTACATACAGTGTACTCCAGGACATGTAAATCATACAGAGACTCTGGTGGATGGTATGAAGTCATGATCCGTTAGGAACAACATGTTCTGGAATACTGAAAAACACCTACATTCCTCCCAGCCTCTCCAGTGCCTCCCAACTTTGATTTCTCTGATCTTCATTTTGAAAATACCCAAAGACAAAATTCACAAACGTCTGTCCTCCCCATTTCCTGGCATTCTTATCTTTCAAGTTGGCTTATATTAAGCCTCTAGAAATTCATCAGTTACAGAATTCGGACTCTGGCTGTGGCTGCCATGGAGGTTTCTGCTCATAGGAACTGAGACTTTCTGTGTCCACCTGTCGGTCTTTGGTTTGTAGGGTAGTGGTTTGCCCTGGAATCTCAAGGTCCAAGAAGAGCTGCTGGGTTTCAGTTTTCAGTTTTTTACTTCTAGTTATGATGGAAGAAATCCCAAATCCTCGGCTACTTGCGAGAAAACAAAGAAAGTGCACTGAAACAAAAACTGTGTTTGAAGTTCCCACAGCAAGATAGGCAGGCGGCTGCTCTATTTTCTCCCCTCTGCCCTTCCACTTCCTCGTCTGTGCTTCACATTCCCAACCAAAGCCTTTGCTACTGTGCGGATTAAAAGTGGCTTCTTTTTCTAATATCTTCTTCCCCGTGGTTATTAACTTTCTCCACCCTGAGTGCATTGAGCCTAAAACTCATTACGACATCTCAAATGTTCCCTTTACTCCACTTACAAAGCTGGCCATGGTGGCTTGAAATCCTTAGGAATTCTTTCCACATACGGCGATAAACCACCTTGCATCATTCTGAAGACTTACGAGGCATATGTTGCAATCATGGGATATTAAAAATAATGATAAAAAAACATGAGCAGATTACCATGGCCGTTTGAACCAAGATACCTGCTGTTTGTATATCCCCAGCTGGCCCATCTCTCACAGCACAGCTTCTGTATTCCAATTTTTAGGACTTTGAACGAAAAAGATAATGATTGGCTTACCACCTAGTGAGCTAGACGTTTCATTTTGTTCTTTCTCAACCGCCTGAGGCAATGTCAATCTGGTTATTCTCTCCCTCCAAACCCCACTCTTCCCAGGTGAGGGACTTCAAACAATTGTTTGGGTTAATTCACCCCGGGAAGGTCTAGAACCCAGGTACAGATGGTGTGGGCCAGTAAGTCAAGACATCCCTTACTTAGGTTTGTTAGAGCTACCTAGGATCTGTCTGACTGTTCTTATTTTAAATTTTTTCTTAGTTTTAGTTTTCTGTATAATTGAATTTTACACTAAGCTAGGGCATGTTAAACCGTATTTGCTTTGCTTCCTCCCAGACGTTTTTGCAGACATGCTGTCCTTGAGCAAATGCAGCACAGTGAACCCAGTGTTTACCTGCTAGACTAGGAAATAAATGCCTCCAACTAGTTATGCTGCCCACTTAACAGTGATTTGTGGATTTTTAAAGAAGAAATGCATCTAATGGGGACTTGCAGAGTCTACGTTAAACAGAATCTAATTTTCTTTGATGATTTAGAGGGTAATTTTTATACCTCCTGCTAATCATTGTTAGGAAAATCAGTTGCCAACTCAGCAAGATTTCCAATTGATAGGAGCTGATAAAACAGCTCTGAGAACTTGACCACACTGAACTGCATTCTTTCCAGAAGCTCTCTGAGTTTGCTGCACTTTACATCAGTGAACTTTTTTGTAACCTCCCCTGGGATGTACTGAAGTGACATGTATATTTAAGGATACTTTCACGTAAGTACAATACACGTCTGCTGGTCTTTATAGTAATATGATTGCGATTATGATTCAATGAAGCTTTTCCAAGCATGGCTCTGTGCACTGTCTGTGACTCTGTCCAGTGTCGGTGGAGACAGGTGAGGCACGAGTTTCCTGCTCCATGGTGCTCATGTGCTCGTCAACACAAGACAAAGCAAGTCTCAGACCCACAAGGTAAAGGGCTCCGGAGAAAACAAGAGTATGTAAGAGTGACCACGGGGCAGCGGCTGACTATCAAAGTGACAACTGAACAGAGAAAGAAAGGGTGAGCCCAACAAAGCATAGATGGCCTTAGAAAAGAATATGCTTGGGTAAAAAGGGAAAGCAAGGCAGAGTGACTTGACGATGAACTAAAAATAGAACTAAGCATGACTATATAATTTCATGGGAAGTGTATAACTGAACAAAAATTCAGGGAGCACCTAGGCACCACCCATGTCTGGGTCTCTGACTCCTCTTCCCTTACATCTGTAAGATGTCTCAGAGGTAAAGCAAAAGCTTCCACATGCCGAGGACAGGTGATCCATCAGGTGGGGCTTTCTACAAAGACTGACTTAAATGACAACTATAAAAGCAAGCTAGAGCTTGTTTTTTAGATAGCCCATGTTGGTGGCCTCAGATACAACAAGCATAAAATAATTTTCCTCAAAGTACCTAAAATGTGGCAGGTATGATGCTAGTAATTGTTACCAAACTCTCTCGGTGAATCATATGTTATGGATATTTACAAACTAGAGCAGATATTCATGTGTTAATAAAGAATGGGCATCAGTGGGGTTTCCAACCAACCAGGTTCACAAAGCATTCTGCTTTGGTCACGACAGTGCAAAACCAGCCCCCCTCGTTGCTATCTCTGATCAAACAGAAATGCTGGGAACAAGTACATCAAATGTTTAAAATATATGTGTGTGAGGATTTCCAAAGCTAATGTCCTATAACATGATGGATATTACATGGCCAAGTTGAAAAGAGATAATACATGAGAGTCTTAGTTTTCATATATTTATTGTTATCACTGACTCTTCATCAAGTCTTGGCAACGTAAGGTATTTTTTCCTTTTCCACAACAAAGACACTCAGTATCCCTTTGATTTAGAGAAGGAGGAGATAGAAATACAGAGAGATTGGAAGAAAGGAAAGGAGGGACTGGTGCTTTGTCATTCTGGATCTTCATGCCTACTGAAGGTTGTGAGCCAGTGATAGAATACCAAGTGGGGAAAGCTGTGTGGCAAAGTTCAAGCTTTACTATCAAGGGATAATTCTAGCTCTTATACTAATTGCTGGTTAGGAAGTCATATGGAGTTTCCATCCTGTTTTCTAGCATTCTCTATAGAGAAACCAGCCATCCACAATCAAGTCATCATTAATACTAAAAATGTATGGAAGCTGATAAGAAACGCCATTTGGCCAGAGGGAGCACTCCTAGGTC
This sequence comes from Ondatra zibethicus, assembly GCA_004026605.1. NCBI lineage: Eukaryota > Metazoa > Chordata > Mammalia > Rodentia > Cricetidae > Ondatra > Ondatra zibethicus. The sequence goes on along the minus strand of PVIU01011758.1, from coordinate 12,322 downwards.
TCCCTGAAGCCCACAGAATCACTAAGAACAGAAGAATCTGCTCTAATACTTGGCAAAAACTCAACAAATAAATTTATGAATGAACAGGTATGTCATTATAGGCATGTCTGCTATCCCATACTATTATGTGTAATACCAAAAAATATGGGTTGTTTGCAGAAAATCCTAAAAAAGGCTCCTGATAAAAGGGGGGCTTTCGATATTCCACTTAAGGCACCTGGATCTTTGCAGACCATGGACTGCAAAAAACTCATTAATAAAATTACATACAGCCTAGAAAAAATCTTATTACACACATTAATCTTATTTGCATTCTGACATATCTTCTTTTGTCTTTTTTTTTTTTTGGTTTTGATTTTTTGAGACAGGGTTTCTTTGTATAGCTTTGAAGCCTGCACTGGAACTCATTCTCTAGACCAGGCAGGCCTTGAACTCACAGAGATTCACCTGTCTCTGCCTCCCAAATGCTGGGATTAAAGGCATACTCCGCCCGGCCAGCATTGGTATGTTCTCTTGAGATAGAAAAAAAAGTAAGAAAAGCGGAGAGCCCTAAGGATTTTGTACATTCTCCCAAGTGCATACACTCATATGCCCTGAAAGTAAGCTTCTCAGTTTGTATGCTTCAGGGTAGAATCTGGCAAACCAATTCCAATTGGCAAAATCCATTCACTTCTCAATTCGCATATAGCCCACAAGGTAGCAAAGCTTTTTCATATTTTAAAATGTTATATAGAACCAACCAAACAGGAAAGGGACTGCTAGAAAGAGGTTGCATGCAAAACCCCAAACTTAAAATATTTATTCAGCGGAACTTTAAAGAACAAGAAAGAAAAAGAAAAATTGCTGATTAAGGCTGTGGGCATCAGAGCTGGAATTGTTTAAAAACACAGTGTTTAAAGTGTAACTGGAGCAGACCTGCTTCCCCTACTTCCAATATCTCTTGTCAAAATCTGTTTTCATTTTCTTAGCACTTTTCATTCTCTAGTATATAATAAAAAATGGACTTATTAATCATGTCTACTTTTTTATCTTTTTTGTTTTGTTTTGTTTTTAGAGACAGGGTTTCTCTGTAGCTTTGGAGCCTGCCCTCGAACTAGCTCTTGTAGACCAGGCTGGCCTCAAACTCACAGAGATCCTCCTGCCTCTGCCTCCCGAGTGCTGGGATTAAAGGCATGCCCCACCATTGCCCAACCAAGTCTACTTTCTTATATCTGTCTCTTTTCCAACCTCTGGAATCTAAGCTCCAAGAAGATGAAAATCTTACCTGTTTTGTTACCATCTATCAATCAGGTGCCTCGAACAGTGCTTGCCATGTATCTCATGCCTAATAACTGTCAAATGAAGTAATGAATTGATATGTTTATGAAATATTTTTGAGAACTCTTTCTTACTAAAGGTAGAACAATAAGTTTTATTGAGGAACCATCAAATTTATTTGCTTTGTTCTTATTAAACACTATGCGTGGTTCTTCAACCCATGATTCATTTTCCTCTGACTGTTTAGAGCAAACACATTGGGAATGGTGTGGCACAACTGGCGTAGTAACATATACCTGTGGTTCCAGCACTAGAAAGGCAAAGGCAGGAGAATCATGAGTTTGGTGTCTACCTGAGCCACATCCTTTTCTAAAACTAATGAACATAAACAAGCAAATAAAGAAATGGATGGCATATATTTACCAAGTACCCACGGTAGAATTATACTATTGTATCTTAATCAACAAATTTCCTCCAAATAATTGATACTACCATCATTTTCAGGGATAAAACTGATACTGTGGACATCTCACAATTGCCTTCAAACAGCTCCTCCACTCAACTGTCACAGCCACTTCCATGAGGCCTGAAATCCCCGGGACACATGCATGCCCAGCTGATGTAATCTTACAGCACAATAACATTTAAGTGCAATGTCCCAGGCCTGGAAGAGCAATGGCTTACAATCTTACTAAGGTGAACTCTTCCTGAGAACAGATTTGAGTAAGGTGAAGCTGAGTAGGTACAAGGAGCTCTGTACCAGAGAAGAACAGCTTAACATTCTCAGAACAGGACGAGGACTTGGTATAAAAATTCAGCCTTAGCTGCCCAGTTAGAAACAATTTAAAGGCACAATTTTAGCAAAACTTGTAGCTTTGATCTTTAAATCTTTGGTTATCACCTGTTTCTCAAAAGATGCTTTTACAAAATAAGTAAATAAATAACTTTTGTTTCCTGATTTAAATTGCACTTTTGAGTAAGATAATACAAAGACCACAAAAAAGCCTCTCTCTTATTCAGCATGCATTTCATTAATAATCCATGTTCTGGACCTGAATCTTTTGCACATAACAGTCCCATTGATTTTTGCCTATCTATTGAATATATAAGCAAAAAAGAATAAGCATAACTTTAGGATTTCTGTAATAATTTTCTCTTCCATTTTTGCGGGTTTTTTTTTCATCCTACCCTACTAGAACTCCCAATTTTAAGGTGACATTTATAACACAACTCTGTTATATCCTCAATTAGTTGGAGTCCTCTTTGCCTAATGGTATTAACTAGTCACACTGTAACATTTTCCTTTAGCATTAAACATTCATTCTCTGGGGCTGGAGAGATGGTTCAGAGGTTAAGAGCGCTGCCTGCTCTTCCAGAGGTCCCAGCAACCACATGATGGCTCACAACCATCTATAATGAGACCTGGTACCCTCTTCTGGTCTGGTGGCATACATGCAGACAGAACACTGTATATACAATAAATAAATAAATCTTTTAAAAAAAATTCATTCTCTGTAACAAGTGAAAAACACATGAAACTTTGGGATTCTGCCTTAATTCCAACATTTGAAACACCATAAATGAATTTCTTTACTTGCTTTGCTTTCTATAATATTGCCTAGAATGAGATTATTATTATTAACAAAGACAGAAGATTTAACAGTATTTGTATTCAAACATCTGAGAACTCTAGAATTTAGGCAAAAGCCACATGTAGTAATGAGGCACACGGGCCACGTCCTGCCACCTGGCGCCTGGTGCCCGGCTAGCTTATACTGAAATAATAACATGGAAATTGTATTAATTAATTTACTGCCTGACCCATTAAATCTAGCCTCTTCTTGGCCAACTCTCACATCTTGATCTAACCCATTTCTATTAATCTGTGTTTGCCAAGAGATTGTGGCTTACTAGGAAAGAGTCGGCATGTCTGACTCTGGTGATTTCATAGCAGTGGCTCCCTCTGTCTTCTTCCCAGCATTCTGTTCTCTTTTCCCCGCCTATCTAAGTCCTGCCCTATCAAAAGGCCAAGGCAGCTTCTTTATTTAACCAATGAAAGCAACAGAAATACAGAAGGACCTCCTACACCAGCTACAGGCCTTTGAAATGCCTCTATCAAGGGAAAAGATTTTTAAAAATCCACAAAATTTGCCATGTTTCCTGTGTGCAGCCTGCCACAGGAGGACTATAAATAAATTTCCTATCAGAACTCCTTTCTCAGGAGGCACAAAACTTCTAGATGAGGACTAGCACCCCTTCTTGTCTTAGAGCTTTCTAAAAGACTGAATTCTATCTGGTTTGACTCAGATCATTGATACCTGGGCACCAGAATTGGGAAGCAGCTAAAAACAGAAACTATAGCTCAGGTTTCTTATTGGCTAGCTCTTATATCTTAAATTAACCAATTTCTATTCATCTGTGCATCACCACGAGGTTGTGTCATATCAGCAAGATTCCAGCAGGCTCTGAAGGCATCTTTCTCATCCAGGAGCTACATGGCTTATTTCTGACTCTGCCTACTCTCTCTATACATCTCTTGTAGCCTTACTATATTCTGCCCTGCTATAGGCCCAAAGTATATTCTTTATTAAACAATGGTATTCACAGCATACTGAGGGGAATCCCACATCATATAGACCCAAAGCCAGATATGAAGATGAGCAAGATATCAGCAAAGTATTGAGAGGCCTAATAATCCGTGGACAAGCTTACTGGTAAAGGATTCCCCTGGATACATACAGTACAGACTGATTGAAGTGTGTATACACTTCTATGTATATGTGCAAATATGCATATATACATATATGTATACACACATGATGTGGGATTCCCCACTGTATGCTGGGAATATCATTGGTTAATAAAGAAACTGTCTTAGGTCTGTGCATGGAATAGAGGTAGGTGGGGAAAACTAGACTGAATGCTGGGAGAAATGAGGCAGAGTGAAGGAGAAGCCATGTAGCCCCTGCCGTAGACAGACGCCAGACAGAACTTTATCCATTTAGCCACAGCCACGTGGCCATACACAGATTAATAGAGATGGGCTAGTTTAAGATATGAGTTAGCCAGAAATATGCTTAGGTGTTCCTCCTAACCATCCAGCTAGCTTACACCCGAAATAACCACACAGAAGCTGTATTGATTAAAACACTGCTTAGCCATTAGTTCTAACTTCTTATTGTCTAACTCATTTTAACCCATCTCTATTAATCTGTGTATCACTACATGGCAGTGGCTTACTGGGAGAGATTCAAACCAGCATCAGTCTCAGGTGGAGGATCCATGGCTTCTCCCTCACTCTGCTTTCTTCCTTCCAGCATTCAGTTCTGTCTTCTCTGCCTACCTAAGTTCTGCCCTATCAACTAGGCCAAGGCAGTTTCTTTATTCATTAACCAATGAAAGCAACACACAAACAGAAGGAACACCTATACCACTTAAGCTATTGGCTAAAGAGTATTCCAAATAATATGGTTTCTGTGTGATTATTTTGGGGCTGAGCAGCCAGGAAACAAACAAGCGGCCTTCCTTGCTACACACACACATATATACATATATGTATATATCTGAATACATATACACACATATATATGCATATATACATATTTATACTAATAAGATACAATAAGAGTGGGTTTTCCTTAAGAATTTTTTGAAAAGTATTCAGTGCTAGGTATGTCATTCCATACTATTGACTCTACCCAGCCTTCGTACCCTCTATACCATTTAACTTGTCCCATTATTTCCATTTTTTCTCCTTTCTTGAAAGCCCCACACACACTGCCTCCATGGCTGTAACTGGAAGTTTCTCTCCCACCTGCCAGTTCTCAAATAACCACTGAGAGGCTTAACATTAAGTATAAATGTTTGGCCAATGGCTCAGGCTTATCACTAGTTAACTTTTACATTTAAATTAACCCATTTCTATTAATCCATGTATTGCCACATAGCCATGATATTACCTCATTTTCTACATGCCTCACTTCCTCATTTGCTGGCTGACATCTCCCAGACTCCAGTCCTCTTCTCCTCTATCTCTGCTTGGATTTCTCACCTGGCTCTATCCTGCCTTACCATATTAAAGCAGATTTAGTTATCAACCAATGAGAGCAACACATATTCACAGTGTACAGATAGACATCCCAAAGCACATGATCCTTCATTAATTCCCTGACCTATATGTACACTTAACACACATATCTGAAGATTCAAGATAATATGCAGCATTTGTTTTTCTGGATCTTAGTTACTCTATTGAGAATGACAGTTTCCAATCATCCATTTATAACTGCCAAATTCATGTTATTGCTAAATAATACTTCATTATGTAAATGAAATATGTTTTCATTGACCATTGGTCAGTTGAAGGGTATCCAGATTATTTCCATTTATAAACTATTACAAATAAAACATCAACAAACATGGGTAAACAGGTATCTCTGTAGTAGGAGATAGAACTCTTCTAATATTAGCCCAAGAGTATTACAGCCTCATCATTTGGAATTTGTAGCTTTTTTAAGAAATCAACACTGATTTCTGTAGTGGTTTCTGTAAGCAGAAGCTGTTTGTTCATTCCTGGACACACCAACCTGAAATAATCACACAGACACTATATTGTTTGAAATACTGTTTGTCCAATAGCTTAAGCATTTTTTTTTTGCTTACTCCTATATCTTAAATTAACCCACTTCAATTAATCTATGTATCGCCATGTAGCTGAGGCTTACCTGGTAAAGTTCTATCTGGCGTCTATCTCTGGTGGGACGACATGGCTTCTCACGACTCTGCCTTCTTTCTCCCAGCATTCAGTTTAGTTCTCCCCACCTAGCTCTGCTCTGCCATATCACAGGCAAAGGCAGTTTCATTATTTGTTAATCAATAAAAGTAACACATATACAGAATGACTTCCCAGATCATTTCCCCTTTTCTCTTTAAACAAAAAGGAAGATTTTAATTTTAACATAAAAAATTACATATAAAAAACAGTTATCAAGCAAGAAATATAGTTACAATTTTTATATATACTTTATCTTTTATCACAATTAAGGAAAACTATAATTGTAACTATCTATACTTCAATTCCATCAAAGATTCCAGAAGGATATATTACCTAAGTAAACAGGAAGTACATTGCAAGCAACTTCCAAAATGGACAGAGACATCTTGCTGCTTGGACAGTCACTCAAAGTTCTTCTGTACCATTGCAAGCACCCATATTCAGCCTACTGGTCCATAGCATCTGGCAGACTTTTCCATGAAACATTAAATTTCAAGACAGTTCCACCTATATTAGCAGTTTTTCAGTAACTTTCTTCTGTGTCCTGAATAATGTCTGGCAGATTCTTTCATGAAGAAAGAACCCTGAAGGATTGTCTCACCTTCTTCAGGCAGTTTCAGCAGTCATTTCTCTGTGGGTTCTGCAAGTCCAGTTCATACAGCATAACATCAAGCAGTCAAGGCAAGAGCAGTTTCTTGCCCAAATGGCTAACCAATGCCATAAAGAGTCTCTTCAGTGTCCATCATCCTCTTGAAGTAGATTGGTGCTGCCAGGAGCAGATGTGTCTCATTGTCATGAAAAGTCCTAAGTTCTTAAACATTTTAAATGCCATTTTCTGAAGGTTTTAAAAGATTTAAATTATACCTATCTAACTGAAATATATCTCTATATATCTAGAAAGCCTAACTAACATGACTACAAGCTTGACTATTGTAGATGACTATCTATTAGCCTATATTTCTTAATTATACTTTACATTTTTAAGTGAGCTGCATAAACACAATACCTTAATCAAGAGAAAAAATATACATATAAAAAATTGACCTTAAATTTGTATCACTAAACCAAGATCCATATCAATGCAAATCTTTATAGCATATACCCCTTTAAATGTAAACAAACATTTATAAACAATGTTTGGCAATTTGGACATAGTTCTCTCCAAACTGCTTCCTGCTTTTCATTAGATGAAGTAAATTTTGGGGGTGTTCATGGCAACCTTTCAGGGGTCTTGGTCCATCAAACCACATTAGTCTGGAAGGATTCCACAGGTTCTCATCCTCTGTGGAAGCAAAAGAAGAACCTCTTTTCCAAAATAACATAGTCTTACACCCAAATTCTGAAGTCATGATAACTTTAAAATATGTATGTTGGTTTAGCTTAGTAGTCCATACAATGAAATGTCTCTCTATACTTAGCTCCTTCACAGTCAAAAAATTCAAAAAAATATAATAATATACATAATCCAGACTCTTTGTGTATATTCCATCTACGTGGCTTATTTTTCTTTACTCCTTTTAATCCATGTCTGTACTCTGTCTCTTTAAAGACTTTGTTTTATTTAAAAAAAACAATTTACTTTTTTTTATAACTGTGTGTGTATGTGCGTGTGTGTGTATACAACCTTACCAAGGAGGTGAAAGACCTATACAATGCAAACCTCAAAGCACAGAAGTAAGAAATCAAAGAAAACAAAAGATGCACAGCTGCCCAATGTTCTCAGACTAGGATAATTAATATTATATAATGCATATGTTCAATTTCAATGGAATTACTACCAAAATTCCAATATCATTCTTCATAGAAGTAGAAAAAAATTATCCTAAAATTCATGTGGAAGTGTTAAAGTCTTAGACAACCAAACCAATTCTAAGTATAAGGAGCAATGGTGGAGTATCACAGTACTTTTCTGTTAAATATATCACTGTTGAATTCATATCAATATTTGTGTTATTGTTGTTGAAATTGAAACACCCATCTCAAAATTAATGTGGAATCTCAAATGCATAAGTGAACATTGAAAAGAAAAACAAAAGTTAAGCCATCACATTCCCTGCCTTCAAAACATATTAAAAGCAACAGGAATTAATATAGTACAGTTCTGGCATGAAGATACACAAGAAAAATAGCAGGAATCCCAGAAAAAATGCCTTTGTTTGAATAGTCAAGGTACTCACTTGAAAGAGTTCCAAGATAACTTATTGAGAAAAGAACAGTCTCTTTAAAATTGGTACTGGGAAAACTGAATATCCACATGAAAGAGAATGAGGTGAGGCTGCTACTGCCCAACATATTTAAAAATTAAGTCAATGTAGATGAAAGACCTACATGTGAACCTAAATCTATAGAACACCTAAAAGAAAATACTGGTTAAAAACCTACACAGTTTTTTTTTTGAGCTCATATATAAAATAGACTGGTCATGGCAACTCCTGCTTCTAATTCCATAGCTAAGAAGATCAAGATAGGCCAATCAGTAAGACCTGATGGAAACCGAACCTCTCCCACTTAAGGAATCTCAGATCAATGAGGGAACCTTATCTTCACAAGATGAATGCACTTGAAGAATTAACACCAAGATTGTTCTCTGGCTTTTACACACCTGTATACACCTGAGCATGCATATGCACACATGCACACACACACACACACACACACACACGAAAATAAAAACTAGACAAATACAACTATATATGAAATGTAAAGAACACAGGCAACACAGAGAAAAAATTCCTATAGAATGGAAGAAAGTATTTCCAAATTGTGTATTTGATAAAGGATAAAACTAAAAGAACTTTTTCCATCCATCCCCCCCCAAAAAAAACCAAACAACCCAATTAAAAGTGTGTAAAGGGCTTGAATAGTTATTTCTCCCAGACACTTACATATGTTTTTTTAAAAACACAAAAATGTGTATAATACCACTAACAATCAAAAAATGTAAATTACAACCACAACAAGATATCACCTCGTGCTCATTAGGATGGATATAAGAAAAATCTCACAGATGTGGCAAAATATAGATGTGTGTGTGTGTGTGTGTGTGTGTGTGTGTGTGTGTGTGTGTGTGTAAAATGATGCAACTGCAGGGTGTGTGACAGGGTGGTAGATTCACAGAACAATAGTTCTAGAGCTCTGTGCCCCAACAGTATAAATATACTTATCACTGCTCATTGCTTTCTTAAAACACAAAAAGATACTTTATGGTTTTATGAAAACTAAAATGGAGTTAAAACATTATTAAACTCAAAAGCTGAGTTCTTTGGCATTCAAATTTTGAACTGGTCTAATTTCAAGCTTCGACAACTAACTGATGCAGTCAGGAGGAACTAGAAAGACACATACTCTAAGCATAAAATATCGGCTCTACATTCTAAACTCACTTTCAGTCTACTCTCATCTTCAAGAAATGTGTAAATTCTGTCACTAACAGAGAAAGACATCGGCAAAAACTATTGCCAAATGGAGCATGACGCAAAGACCCTGACAGTCTAGCCTGCTCTTTAAATCTAGCTGAGCCTGGTGGACTCTATAGGTGACTCAGTGCCAGACAGACCTCCCAATAAACCTAAAACTCAGCTGATTTGAATAAATGTCAAAATCAGGTTTCGGTATGGCATTTAGAATTAAGTAGGGTACACTGTCCAGAAATTATAGTTTTGAGTTCACATATGATAAATATTTGAATTGAATAAGTTAGCGACTCTGACAAACACACCCTCAAGAACAAAATAAGCAGAATACAAAAGAATGGGGAAGATAATTAGCATTTTATAAGACTTGCACCACTTCACTGCAGATTGCAGAAGCAAAGTTAATAAAGCTAAAAGTAGGTTAATCTTTTTTGTCCCTTAAGCCTTCCATTTTAATATATTTATTGTATCCCAAGTGTTCTCAGAAACAGAGAAGTCTACCAATGAGATATTTGTTAAACCACATTCAATAATACTTGAGGACCCCTCTGTCAGACACTAAGGATACAGATGCAAATGAAACCAACAGATGAAAACAATTGTCCAATTTCTGGAAAAAGAACACACCAGAAGCCTTTCTCTTTGTTCCCACATATTGAAGAAATGTCTGGGTGACTGGAAAATGGAACGAAATGCAATTCTTCCTAAACCCTAAATTGTTTACCATGGACCAATTTTTGAATGGTATTCATTCCCCAGCCCCACCTGCTCCCTGTGGCCCCTACCTTCTGAGTTGCTGGCACGACAATGAATGTTGTAGGAAGCCTCACAGGTAAGCTCCTTTCAAAAGATTCATTGAGGGAGTGGTGCCAGGAGAAACTGGCAAGGGAGTAAGGGGAGCAGGAGAGAGCTGGAAAGGAGCTCAGCAGCAGCAATGTGTTCTCAGCTGGAATCTGGCTCCTTAAAGACTGCAGCTATATGGTGGATTTCTCCACAGTGTGCTTCCAGCTGGAGCCCAATGTGAAGACTTTATAATTCCAACATCATTAGTTGCTCTGACTGCCTCCAAGGGGTAGCCTCCTAAGGGCTCTAGAAAAGATGGCCCTATCAGGCAAGGACATGGAAGATAGATGCCCAAGTCCAGAAGAGAAGCTCTAAGCAGGGTCTCTATTCTGCAGGACACGTCAGAACATCACATGGAACTGGCCTCAAAGTGACAGAAAAAATAAAGGATGAAAAATCCTTTCTTTTATAGACATAATCTGAAAAGTTTGATATGATGCCTAAATCTGTCTCACCCAACCATAAATTCTTTAGTCTATTTTCATTCATTTCAAAATCCAAGTACATGGTGAATGGTATAGACAGCTCTTCAAAGCCCTGAGCTGGTCTTTTCTCTAGAGGTCATTTAGTTCAACATATGAGATGATTCAGACTGCAGTATCAAGGAGCTCTCTGTCATCAAAAATCTTTTGCAAACCTAATGAAAAAATGACTTGGAGTGATTTGAACAGAAACTAATAGACTTCGCTGGATTCCATAGAATTACAAGGGACATAGATTCATTTTCCCTCAAGTATTAGAGCATGTTTTGGCTCAGGTTACCTAGAAAGTAATCCTTTATGAGAAAGATAGTTGTTGTAATATATTGTTGGTGTAATCTCAGAAGCTGGCAAGAAACAGAAGGAACCAAAATAGGAATGGGAAGAAAGAGTTGCAGGTTCAGATGTTAAAAATCCTATGTACTCACAAGAAAGCCACTCTATCATTGTGGAACACTTTCCCTGAGAGTGCAAGCCCCTAGTTCCCCTGCAATGAAACACAGATAGAAACCAGATTGGCTCATCCCATTCCCAGTATGAATCCCAAGATGTCAGTTTTACAGTGGGTTACCCAGGAACCAATCCCAAAAATGAGATCACCCAACAAGCATTTTCCTGATTGAGAATACTTAAAAAGGAATTCTTTAAGGAATTGAGGAAAATAAAATAGAACAGAAGAAAACAAGACAGGAAGCAGTCAGTTATGATCTGGTTTGAGGCTGCTATCACAGGGAAGTTTGACGGACACCAGGTTATATCCTGGAATTGAAGCAAGGGGCTGAGCTTTTAGACCCCAGTCACTGGGTCAGAGCAGAGCTTCCTCAGTATTTCCCGGAGCGGCATGTCTCTACAAAGAGCAGCTGAAGGGTACCAGTTTCCACCCCCACTGCAGCTGGTACACCAGCCGGACAGAAGGGGCTAGGCAGGCACCATACAGGCTCCAGGGAGCTTCTGCCACTTCGTGTGAATATCACACGATCAGAACCCAAATGAATAGCAGCGTCGAAGGAACTGCTTGAAAAGGCACAATCACAGCTCCCACCCACAGCTTCCATGTGGTCTTCTGTCTGTTTTCTTGTTGTTTTTTTTAAATTCCTCATAATGTGAAATTGATCAAAGATATTTTTAAATATACGCTTCCATTTAGGTTATCTCTAAGGAAGCCAACTTTCAGTTCTCCAAGGAGGTTGCCAATGCTATAGATATACTCTGTGTTCATTGAGGAGGCTCAAGCTTCAGCTAGAGCTGCTCGTTTCCAGTCTGGGAGGCAGAGTTATGCTGAGAAATCATGCTTGATGGAGATGTCTGAACTCAGCATTGTCCCTCTTCCTCCATTGGGTCCTTGTACTTAGGCTTGGTGTTCTGGTTTGTTGCTATGGCTACCCCACTCCGGATGGCTACTGCTCATTTTAAATAGCCATCCAGTGGAATGCTTGGTAACATTTTCATGTGCTTCCCCACCCCATTAGACATTTTTTGTTCTTCTTAACAATGTTTCCCCTCTTAACACATTAAAAAAATCAAATGATCTTTTATGAGTATTTTAAAATATTTGT